>ML835532.1:23531-52440 GCA_009831015.1 Picea engelmannii | reverse complement strand
AATGGTTGATGAATCTAAATCATGTTTTAATGTTCCTTTTCATGTTGATTTGGATTTAAATGAAAATATTGCAAATACTAATCCTTTTGTCGAACTCCATATGTTCAGATCTTTCTGTACTATGGGGGAATATACATCAAATAGAGAATTTTTTTTCGAAAGAAATATATGTATCCTCCCATCACTCCATTCCCCTTTCTTTCCTTGTGTCAAAAAAGAGGCCTCTTGTGTAAATTCAAGTTCACATTTTTCTGTAGTTGACTAAGACGAGGGTTTTCCTACTGATAATGGGACACTTCGGGTCACACTGATGGTTATGTTAGGTTTTCATTGTCCTATATCATCTTTTTCATCACGAGGAATGGAAGATAAAGTTATGAAGAGAACTTTAAATGCTGATCATTTTGTCAATAAAAAAAATCTGGACACTCATGAAATGAATTATTCCTCACCCATTGATAATTTGAAATTAATTCCTCTTAATTCGAATTGTTTAGCTGTTACAAATTCTCCTGATATAACTGAGATAGAGAAACACTATTTTCCAACTATTGATGGATAATTTATTAAGACTTCTTGTTCTAATAATTATTTTGATTCTCTCCCCTATTCTAACTATGAATATGATTTGGAAGATATTTCATATCCTCATGTTGTGCAGGAGCAAGACAACCACATTGATATTTTCACTTTAGGAAAAGAAATCAACATACAAGACATACCTCTTTTATCACAACATTCTACCTTTTGCTTTGATGAGGAAAACCATCTTGAGAAAGAATGTGTTGGTTGTGAAACCATGCCTAATATGCATCCCACCCACTCACAATCATCCAATGATGTTTTTAAAGAGGAGGAACTACTATTCAAGGAGTGACTTTCTGAAAGTTTGTCTTGTTCTAGAGAGGTTTTTTATTCTCTTAATTCTTCCACTTATTATTAATATTTGTATCCTGATCTCTTTAATGGTTTGACTTTGCAGGAAACCACCCACCATACTATTGAATTTTTGTTAATTACGTTAACATTAGATTTACCATAGCAATTTAAACTTCTTTTGCATGTTTGTTCCTCCATAGGCAATGTTGCACCATCACCACCCAACCATAGGCAACTACTCATGCCACCCACAATCATAACATATTCATCCTGGGAAACAATTCTACACAAGGGGAGAAAACCCAACAACCTTCTTATAGAGAATATCCTTTCCAAGAAAAAATAACCAAGACCAAGCTCTATCCATGAGAGAAAACCAACAATAAAGAATCCAACAACATAGATGCAACACACCCTAGCTAGAGCACTAGGTTTTCTAGCCTCCACTATCACACCACCAAGATATAACAAACTATGCAATTTCAACTCACTCTAGCTAGAGCACTAGAGTGGCTGGCCTCCACCAACACATCACCAAGAACAAAAGAGATAGACCCTCCATGTGCACACTTATTCCTTCTATAGCTGCAGCTCTCTCCACCAAACTTTCACTATATATCCATGAGAGAGTGCACCAAATGAGGAAGGTGTCACTCTTATTTATACTAATCTGTCTAGTGACTTTTCTGGCAGGGCCGACCTGACTTTCTGGAAAATATATTTTCTGTTTATCTTTTTCTTCTGGAGCCGACTTTACTTTTGGAGCATTATAGTTCTTCTTTATTATTTTATGTGAGGTCAAATTCTCTTCTGGGATATTCTTTGACTTCCAATGGTTTTCCTTTAATGTTTTGGAAACATCATCTATAAGAAAGGTTATCCCGAAGGTGAATACCTCCCACAACTACCACAAACATCAACACTCCCTCTTAGCCAAGGAGGTTATCCTTCGACCATGTCATGGTCATGCAGACCATTCTACTAGTATCATCAACACGTCGCATATGGCTACACCCAATGTGGACCTTTTCTAGGGCCTCATCACAACTAGAATACACTAGTAACTATTCATCCATAGTGTGGCACTAGGACCTACTCGTTTGTAGTGTGTTGTTAAGGACCTACTCGCCCATGACATGACCACTTGATCTAGTCCTAAGGGATGTGTCCACATGGTCTAATCCCAAGGGAGGATGGGCACCAACCCATTACAACTTATAAGTCCAACAATAAGTGTCATACTCAACTTAGTCCATCGAGGAGTATTGTCACATAAGAATGTCTCACGAAGTTGCAACCATCAATACTCCCTCTCAACGAGGAAGGCATTCTCTAAGCATATCTTGTACTGTTCTTGGTATTCTTCTATCATAGAAAAGTTTCTCCATGAGACTCATTAGCTATATTGATGATCCATATCCACAACCAAGTGTCTAGCATCTTGATTCGTTATTGTCCCATGACAAGAATTCTAACCACATCAGAGCCACATTCACCTCATAGTTGATCCTGGAATGTCCACATTCCCACATGATCACAAGAATCTTTAGAATGATAAATATCAGTCATGGAATGTACATATTCCCATAGGATCATTTCATGAATTCATTTAGCTCGATGCTATCAGACACGTGGAATTTCACGTCAAGCACCTTGAGTATTCAGTCCGTCGAAGACTACTTCGGGGAACATCTACTCTGGATGTAGATGTTCCCTATCTCCCCTGGTATACAACCCAGTAATGGGAGAAGGTTCAACCCGATGATTATCGGGGCCACTCACCTCACCACGAGTGTTATGCCTGATGCAATTCACACACATTGGAGGAGTCCTCAATCCATCGAGAACTACGTAGCTTCAGTCCATTGAAGACTACGTCGGGCATCGAGTCTTCAGTCCATCGAAGACTATACTAGAGTCCCAACCCTCCAGTCCATAAAAAAATACCCTATCATTATTCCCACATGGTCAAGTCTGTCTGACCAATATTTTAATGTCTACCTGATATTCTCTTGGAGAACTAGCAACAAATTGAATCTTTAGTCCATCAAAGATTACATATGGGCCTATTCCCACATGATCAAGTCTGTCCGATCAATCTTGGAATATCGTCATGATACTAAAATCATCAACACTCCCCCATGGAAACATTGGCATTCCTTCCAATCTTGTCCCAAATAGAGGCTTAGTGCAAACGTCAATTGTTTTCTCATCTATGGATATGTGTTGGAGCCTCACTGCTTGGAAAATATCCCTCGACATTCATTCCAAGAGAACAACCTCTGTAGATTCCATCATTCTCAATATGAATATAATGAAAATGATAAATTCTCCTATGCCATGACTCACTCAGACTGATAGAATCATGCACTAGAAACTAGTCAAACTGTCAATCTGTACAAACTACTTGTCTAGTTAGTCTGCTTCATGTTTCAAAATAGAGACCATCTAATGAGTTGCCTTCTGAAACTGTCACTATAGATCCCTCTTAGAGCTATCACTAGTGACATGCCTCCAAGGTAACCTACCCAGAACAAGAAAACAAGAACAACAACATTTCCATGGAAACCTCCATGGAATTTAACAATATAACCTACCCAGAAGAGACAACAAAACAAGAATATCTCCTATAGAGGAGATAAACAAATACATATATAGTATTAAGTGGTTAGTTAATTATCATAACTCCAATAGATCAAAAACATAAAATCGCAATGGTGCCATAACAACTAGAGGCACATCAAAATAATCAAACCTGGAGGGTGCGTTATTCCTATGAATGAACTGGATATGAGATCCCTTTGGATATATGATTTGATTTTTAGACAAAGGTCCCTTCTCCTACAAAACACCCTCAAGATAATGATACAATTTAATATATACAAGTACATACCTTTGAAATTGTAGCACCATCCGACAACAACAATAAGCAACGACAAACCCTAAAACTTCAAGGTGCTCCAACTAGCTTAACAAAATAAAATTGCGCAGCGACAAGGTATAGTGACAAACTGAAGTGTCAAGGTAAATCTCATGATCTTCCTTCTAGAGATTAGACTATTCTAAAGGAAACCAAGCTTTGATTCCATGTTGAATTTTCATTAATTACATTAAAATTAGATTTAACATAGCAATTTAAACTTCTTTTGCATGCTCTTTTCTCCATAGGTGATGTTTCACCATCACCACCCAACCATAGGAACCTACTCATGCCACCCCCAAGCATAACATATTCATTCTGGGAAGCTCTGTTACACAAGGGGATAAAACCCAACAACCTTCTTATAGAGAATATCTCTGCGAAGTCAAACTAACTAAGAACACGATCTATCCACTAGATCAAACCAACAAGAAAGAATCCAACAACATAGATGCAACACACCCTAGCTAGAGAACTAGGGTGTCTAGCCTCCACTAGCACACCACCAAGAGATAACCAACTATGCAACTACATCTCACTCTAGCCAGAGTGCTAGAGTGGCTGGCCTCCACCAACACATCACCAAGACCAAAAGAGATAGACCCTCCATGTGCATCGTTCTTCCTTCTGCAGCTGGAGCTACAACTGTAGATATCTCCACCAAACTTGCGATATATATCCATGAGAGAGTGTTCCAAATGAGGAAGGTGTCACTCTTATTTATACTAATTTTTCCAGTGACTTTTCTGGCAAGGCTGACCTGACTTTCCAGAAATTATATTTTATGTTTATCTTTTTCTTCTTGAGCCAACTTTACTTCTAGAGCATTATAATTCTTCTTTATTATTTTCTATGAGCTCGACTTCTCTTCTGTGATCTTCTTTGAATTCCAATGGTTTTCCTTTAACGTCTTGGAAACTTCATCTATAAGAAAGGTTATATTGGAGGTGAATACCTTCCACTGCTACAAGAAACATCAATACATTCGACTCAAATAGGCTCAATGGGGATGACCACTTTTGAAATACTTGATGGGGGGAATATACATATGCAAAGATAGAGAGGATAAGACCTCTTCCCATGAACTTATGAATTATATTCCTTATCAACCTTTTCTATGGGATACAAGGAATGCTATAGTAGATGTATATCATATTGTTTCTTCTTCTTCTTTCTCATATTTATTCTTGATTAATAATGAATATTCTTGTTCAAGTAGCCCTTTAATGGATATTATTGATACTAGTGGATCTCTCCATTGTCTTGAAATTACCTTTCATACCATGGTGGATGCTAGTCTATCTAGATCATTTGTTTCCACTAATTTGTCTCAAGTTAATGGTTACTTGAAGTGTGAGTCTAGGGAGGCTTGCCACGATAATAAGGCACTTCGGTCCATGCTAATGGTTATGTCAGGCCCTTATTCTTTTGGTTTGTCTTCAGGGATAAACAACTTTATTAGCACACATATTCTCTCCCGGATAACACCTCAGATATATTCTATGCACGGTTCTCATTTGGTATGCTACTTTCCATTGAACTCCCTCCATCAATTCTATGATATTCATGGTATATTTTATGATAGAATTGAAGCATGGTTGGGGAGATCTTATGTGGATATAATTCCAATGAATTATCATTGTCACATGTTTAATATGGTGAATAGATTTTGTCATGCTTTAATTTTTCCCACTTTTACTTTGTCCTTATTCCAAGTTTTGTTTCTAATATTTTGTCTTGAACATGTGTTTGCAGGCTTAGAATTGTATGGATGGATACATTGGCATTATGAATTTACATGACTCATTTTTCATCCATTTGTAGTGTAGGATAGGAGTAGGGTAGAATATACTAGTGTCTTTCCTTTGCATAGTTTATTTTTTCTTTCTAGTTTGTTTAATTACTTTTATGTTTTCATTTTCTTTTCATTACTATTGGCTGAACAATAAATGAGTTTCTCAATAGAGGTGAAAATAAATAAAAGGATTTCCCAATATTTTTTCCTTTGAGTGAATTTTTGGGTCAAGACTCATTTTAATTTGGGGAAAAATTTGTCTCATTTTCATTTTTGAAACTTCCTATGTGCTGGAGTAATTTTTAGATCACTGATTTTTATGCATGATCACCATGTCAAATCATTTTCAATGTATTGTGGCATCTTGCAAGTGGGATTTTTTTTTTAAGTTAAGAAACTATTCGATCGCTCTTGTAATGAAAGTGGACACTCATATTTTTCCCATACTCATATCCACATGATTCTAATATGGAATAGTTTGCTTAATTGAGATTCTTATGATTTTTGGGCTTGTTTTCCCACACGCGGTAAATACAAATCTGAGTGACTAATTCTACCCATTTGATATTGAAACCACTCCAATTCCTTACATTTGTTTGAATTATTATTTTGGGTTTGGAGTTGTTCAAATAATTTCTTTCAATTCTACTCTTTTATTTGATCACTTTCATCCAACATGATTTTTATGTTTAGACCTTTTTAGCATAATCAACTTTGTTGATTTTTTTATTTCTTTTGAGTTATTTTCTGTTAGCACTTTTAGTTTCAATTTTGGGCATTTACTGCATATCTCTTATGCTATGTTCAATTAGTTTTTCGAAGAGGAGTTTCATCTCTTATATTGCTGCTCTCCTCACCCAAATTTCATCTAATAGACAACAACAAGATATATTGTTACATGTTGCCTAGAAACTTGTTTTGGCATTGTGAACAACATGGTTATTTCAATCTTTGGTTGATATTTTCTTTAGAAAATTATTCGGGAACCAATCCTCTTATTCCCCAACTCGTTGGTTGAACAAAGATTCAATCATACTATTGTCAATAATGAGAATTTCATACCTGATTTTTTCTTGTAATATATCTTCCATCCTTTGGATTTGTTAATCTCGAGTCACTCATTATGGTTTCATTCTTGAGCAATCTGATTTGTATCATGGTTGATAATTACACACTTATCTCATGTTGAAATACATTCAAATGCTTGGGAATTGTAGGTATATTTATGGAATATGTCAATGCAACTTTCAAAATACCAAATTTCGAGTTTCAACATTTGTTTTCATTTTAGCCAAGGTAATTTTCAAGATGTGAATTCCTTTGGGAAGGTGTAACTCATCAATCTATTGAGCCCCACACTCTTCAACACTACTTGAACCCAAATCAATTTATTCATAACCAGAAAAGATACAAATTGTTTGAGTTAGTTTGGAATATCTTATATTTGATCTCTCGTAGTCACAATCTTTCTAATTTTGTTTTTTGGATTATATGACTCATCATTTTTAACGAAAAACCCATCTAATAGAGAGGCAAGCTACACACTTTTCTTTTTCCAGTTCATTCCCTCTATATTCTAAGCAATATGTAATCTTAAAGAAATGAAATGCATGATTTATCTACTTGGTACAATCTTGGAAACTTGAGGATATCATTTTCATGGAATTTCCCATCATGACAAACATCAATTTATCGCGAGTTAGAAATCAGATCTCAATCACTTCATTCATTTATGATTTCTACTGATATCTTTCATATGTGTTGAAGAAGTTAATCCATCTAGGTTGTGACCTGAGATCAATTGCACATTTCCAAAGTATCTTAATTGCTCCCTTTTCATAATGATGTCCTCTTGCCTCTCACCAGGCTGAATATGATCATGTTAATGTTTCACATCATTATCATCAATAATAAGGGGAAACACATACCTTGAGATGCAATGCTGACAACCTTTGAATTAGATTTTTATGAATGAAGTTTTCTCATGGATTGGCATCTTTAGAAGATAAATGCAATTAGATTTTAATGGTCCTTTTTCTTTGATTTGATAAACTCTGATTTCAAGAACAAGACATTGTGTCCAAAGATCCAAATCTCACAACAATCATGACATTAATTTTTTTTTGGTGAAATGAATTTTGAGGGAAAGCACATACTGCTCATATGTCATGAAGAAGGATGTGATATTTGATTGAATGAACAACTAATGAATACTTGATGACTGCACTGGCCTTTACACAAAGTTTTATGACAACCAACTTAGATTAAGTTTACTTTAAGCTTAGCATGTTTTTCCCAGAATTAGTTTTAATTCCGGTCTTTACTCTTCAATTTAGTTTAATTTCATTTTAATAAGTTAGAAATTTAGAGGAATATGTATTCCCAAACTTTCCAAGAGATGATCACAACGTTCTCTTTCGTATGTAGGCCAAGAAAATGGCATGTGCAACCAACAACTCAAAATATTTTCTCTTGAAATGAAGGAAACCTAGGGAAGTGTTAATCTGAAATTGACTGCTCAAGATTCCTTTGCAATATTTTTAATCAACCAAAATTGTCACCGAATCAATATCTGATTAGAAATATATTCTCATTCATTTATTTTCATATTGTTTTCTGATCTAGGCATTGTTTGGAGTCATTTATATGACTATTTTGATAACCTCCATAATTGTAATACCTCTCTGAATCATTAGAATGAATCTTTGGTATTAATGATTATATTTTATGGCAAAGATAAAATGATGCTTTGGTATGGAATGCAATTTTTGTTATTAGAGAATTGAACATTTTCAAAATTACAAAGGAATTGCTTATGTCATGAAATTTTAAGAGCTTACCGGTTTGTAGAATGTTCCACATAATTGGTTTTTTTTTTTTTTTAATATGTTTTGATCAAGCATCTACATTAACCCATGTTTCTTGATTCTTGGAAACTTGTTTTGTTGGATTGAATGAAAGAAATTGTATGTGATAGTTGGATTGGAGAATTGTGTTGCAAATATTTTACACCAGATCATTGATTCTTGTAGTTTTCTTTGTCCTTCATTTTAGATCTCAACTTTGGGAGTTTTTCTGTTGGAATTGATATTGAATGGTTCACATGTCTTGATTGGTTATTTCCCTTGGATTCCTCCCAAATATTTCATTGAAAATGATTTTATGTTGCTGCCACCAGATTTATTACTTGTTGTTGGGTTCTATTCTTATTTTTTAAACCAATTTTCATCCTTTTAGTGACTGACATTTCATCTTCAAATTTATTTTAGTTTATTATTTTTTTCATGAATTGAATTATGATTTCAGCCTTGATTTCTACTTGTACAGATTCCTTCCATATTTTGATTTGACTACTGGTGTTTCCCTGAGATAATTTGACTCTTAGTTTTCCTTGAGGATTACTCTTTAAATTTGAGTGAGCGGTTGGTCCAATTCTGGTCACATACTGAAGATATTTTTTCCAATTTATAAGATGCATGGGCTGCTCTATCTAAATGAACATTCATGAAGTTATCATCTGTAGGTATGGACTAATAGTTGTGGTGGAACACATATTCCTATTGAGTGTACCATAATAATTCATAAGTATAGGAAAGTGTCTATCCACTCTTTTCTTTGAGCTCCACTCACTTCACATTAATAAAATGGCCAATATTATGATGGTTTTTGGGGAGACATGTGGGTTAAACAAAAATGCATAAATATCTACTCAACAAATCAAAGAAACTCTCATATCACCCTGCTTCCTTCACACCCTATGTGCATATGCATATCTATATCTAAAATCTAAAAGGGTGGGCATATTTCGAAATAAAAGGGAATTTGAGAGAACTATTAATAGTGTGGGAAGTACAAGTAAACCTATCGGGGCTATGGATGCCTGCTGGCAGTGAGGCTATGCTTGTATGGTACCGAGGTAATTTTTTCGGGGTTATGGATGCTCGCTGGTAGCGAAGCAATGCCGGGAAAAGAGAGATGATGAACACACTTATGAAGATGTATGTTTGTTAATAAAATAAAAAACCCATGGTTGAACCAAAGCTAATCTGAAATGTGCAGCCAGTAAAATAATTTATTTCATTGTTTGGCTCTTTGACAAAGGTGTGTTGTATTACTATAAATATTGGGTTATATCTTTTATAATTTTGGTTTTATTGTGGTACCTACGACTATTGGAAAATTGTCTGAAGTTTGTTTAACTTATCGTTAAAATTTAGATATGAAGTATAGACCCTATACTTCTATTGACAAAGATAATTGATTCTTCCAGTGTGTCACCATTTTTTGTAGCTACAAAAACCCCGGTTTACTTTTTCTTTTACAAACAAAAGGAAATGCCCCCCTTACTAAAAATTTAAGCCTATTGTGTAATCCTCTACTTCTTGATCCTGATGCTATTTATTTCCCTACTTTGAGAGAGTTGAGGTTTGGTCTTGATTGATGATTGTTTTGATGGAGGTTTATTATCTCTTTTGATCTTATGATTTCAAATGTATTCATGATTCTTGGTTTACCTATGATGTTTCGTTGACGTTCACATGACTGGTTGACACATTGTCTTACTACCTTATCCATTTTCCCAAGTGTTTAATGATTTTATATGGTTGTAAGGTTTGATGATATAGTACATGTCTTGAATGCATTTGATTTAGGTTGTTAATCATTTCATTGGATGGCTTATTCAAATCTTGCCAGCATATGGTGCTTAACATCTTCATCTTTATAATCTCATATGTTTGACAACTCTTAACTTGATTTATAAGGTCACTAATACTTTCTATGTGTTAGAGATTAGATGCATGAAACTATCATGATAGTTATTTAACTTAGATCATAGATGATTTCCTTCGATAAACCTCTCCTCTTCATGTTCTTCAAAATCTAGAATTATTCATGAGTTTACTTAAAGGCAAGGAAATATAATGTTTATGATATATTGGTGAATTTCCTATTAATCACATAACTGATTTGGTTTCCTTTGGTGGTTGCAGGAATATGTTAGCATGATATCATTTCTTCACGATTTCTCCATCCTTGAGATGCATGTGGGGGAATCCTTTGATCTTCTTCTCATTTTATCCTTCCCTTTATTTATTGAGATTTCCCTCTATTTTATTCTATTATTTTCTATAACTAAACCTCATAGTTGGATTGTTCTAGTCGATAGATTTCCAACAGTTGTAACCATACTTAAATCTGAGTTCTGGATCAAAAGTTATGGCCTTCTAAAGTTTCAAGGTTTTCATCCACCATTGCCACCTCACTACCACGTGGTTCCCAGACATTGATGCCATATGATGTGGCACTTACATGGATGCTGACATGACACCTACCACCCGACCCATCAGGCCCACATTTAATCTTGGATCCCTCTTCATCTTCATAATTCATTCATTCCAAAATGCCACGAATCACGCCGATCAATTTTCTCAATGACGATCATCTCCTTCCAACCCGACCAATTTTCCTGACCTGATCAACTCTTCCGATCAAATCCTTCCTACTCGATAAATTTTTCTAACAAAGATTATCTCCTTCTAACCAGACCAATTTTTCCCAACCCAATCAGCTCCCTTCCGATCATATCTTCCGACTTGACCAATTTTCTGACCCGAGCAACTCTTCTCGAAATACCATTCAAGCAACATATTTTTAACAACCATATATTGGGATACATGTGTCAGAATTGAGCCCATGATACCTCGTTGGAAAGTTATTGAGTAGAGGAATGCAATGGAAGAGGTCTTAAGGTTATAAAAGTGACATAAAATCTTAGAATTTGCAAAGCAAAATAGACCACGAATTTGAGGGGAAAATGGACTGTGCAGACTTCAGACAGTCATATATGGAGCTACTATTAATGAAATCAATACCAGGATAGCTCCACGGAAATATGGTGAAGATAAGAATAGGCTTGGATGTAAATTATTTGGCATATTGAGAGCATAAAAGGTTCGAAAATTCAAAACACAGGTGGAACCCGAATTCGGATGAAGAACCAGATATGCAGATTTCAAACAATCATATATGGAGCTACAAGCAACAAAATCATGCCAGTAAGGGCTCAATATAAATATGAGACAGAGAAGAAGAAGAAGAACCTAGAATGATCATATTTAGCATGTTGAAGTCATAAATGCGCAAAATCTTTCGAGGAACAGAGGATAATGCCAATGGGCAGAGTCAATGATTGTGTTTTGACGAATATCATTTGTAAACTGCCATAGGAAAAATGTAACCACCCAAGAGTCTCTTCAACTCCCATTTGTAACTCCCACATCTACATTTTCAAAATGAAAAAGAAATTTGAAATGTAAGAAAGATAAAATTAGGGGAAAATGAAACAAATGGTCATGAGAGTTGAAGAGTCTATCTCTTGTTTTATAAAAGAGAGCTAGTTGAATGGATGGACAAATTTTTCCCTTTGTAAAAAAATATGGTACTTGTTGGCACAAGGGCAGACCCAGGGTTCAACGCTTCAACAACGCACCAACAAAACCTCAACTACTGGCCCTTTCGGAAACACCTGTGAAGTAGATGAAGTCTCACCCGAGGTAGAGGCAGGGGGGTTACAGGACTCAAGTGTGAAAAACCTAGCTGGGACACAGATATGTGATTACACACTTCAATAGATCACTTAGCCAATAACATTCATCAAGTTCTAATTATTATTCACATCACATATTAACCCTAATTATAGATCAACGCAGTAGTAACCAAGATTTAAGCACAACTAATCATTTAGCACATAGCATCAGAGCATATCTAACATTCATTCATATGTAAAACACTAAGCATCAAGGAATCAATCTACAATGCATCAAGATCAAGCACATAAACATATAAAAACCATGAATAACATTGCACAAAGCACAATAACACAGGATATACGTGGTTCACCCCAGTGTGGGGCTACATCCACCAACTTTTCTCTTCTTTATTAGTCTCTTTCAATATCCTTATAGGAACCTAGCTACAAAGACAACTCCACACATGATAGGAGATCTGTGCACACCTCACCAGATCCTCCTTCCCTGATTTAGCTCACGACACAAAGCCTTACACAGTCTGTGCATGAAACACTTACAAAACAACTGCACTTAGCTGTATAAGCCTTATTACATTCATTCACTAAGCCAACTACTCATGCACTAAGCCACACCTTCAAATGTGCACAAAGCACCTACAAACCACTTTCACTTAGCTCTGCAAGTCTCAGATACAATATGCACAAAGCATTCACAACTATTCACACTTAGCAACCTTCACAGGTTCTTGCACAAAGCCGATGAGAACTGCTTCTTACATTTCTTAGATACTTATTTATACATTACAAAAGAGGCCTAAACATGGGTAAACCCATGGAATGACATACCATACCCTTACATAAACCCTAAAATCCCAAAAATCCCACAAAATGGGTGAGATCCTGCGATCTTCGGTTTTCCTGGGCGCTCCGTCTTCGACCAGCCTGTCGAAGTCCCAAAAATGGTCAAGCACGACCAAGGTTCTCTCAAAAATTGTTTGAGGGCCAGCAAGCCCCCAACATTCACCTATGACTCATCCCGAGTCACTTTGATCTAGGAAACACTGCTTTGAAAGCCTCGAGCTTAGCTCGTGTTTCCTCGACTTGCTACTTTGCCAGAGCCTCCAGCTCGATGAACTCCTGAATGAATTTCTTGGTGACAGGCCCTTCCAAGCGTTGTTCCATTGTTGCGACCACCTGTTCCAACTGTGATCCTTGTCCCTCAATCTCTTCAAAAATCATGTAAGCTTCAACCGACATCAATGGAGTCTCTGTGTCACCTCCATCACTCTGCTCTAGATGGTAGTGACCTACTGCTAAACTGGGCGTTGCTCCTGCGACCTCTTCATATTTTCCAATGCAGTAAGCAACGTCAACTGTGCTTGCACAGTAGACGCTTACCACTTCGCCTCTTGGAGCTGTGCCTCCAATATCCTCAGCTTCGGGTCTTCTGCAAGGTGCTCGTAGGTCTATTCACTTCAGCCACTTAGTTTCTTGCATTCTGCGACCAACACCCTGATTCTTTCTATTGTGCTCCTGACAGTCTCTTCCCTTTGATCTCGTACTTCCTACGGAGTGATAGTCACTCCTTGAAGTTCTAGCTCTGCTACTCTTGCTTGGAGCTATTGAATGGCCTCAATGAGCTTCCTTACTTGCCTCTCGACTGTCTCTTCTTCCATCTATTCCAATATCAACACAGAGCAAAGTGCTCTATTCACTGCCTCTCTAATCCCAATATGCTCTGCGATCAACTGGTCTTTCTCTTTTTGTATTTTCTCCTTGTCTTCTTCGAACTTCATCCGAAGGTCATCTGTCTCTTGTTGCGCAACCCAAAGTTTCTCTAAGGCCTCCTCCTTTTCTTGCCTCAAGGCCTCTGTGGCCTTCTCCTTTTCATCCCCAAATTCTACAATCTTTGCGGAGGGTGGCGCAGTAGACACTGCGCAGCTCGACTGGATAACTTGCTGGATATCTTTCAGTTCTTTCTCAATCTTGTCATAGAGTGTTTATTGTTTGGCTTCATGTCTCTACAAGATGTCCTCTAAGGCATCTTATACAATGATTATGATGAGATGGATATCATCCACCATGAGTATGTTCTACGACTAAGGCTTAGTGGCTCGGGATTTCTTCCGTGTTGAGGGTTTCTACGGGGAACCCTTCATTTTATTTGACGTCTCGGCCTTTGTAAGGGGATCCTTTGGCAGTGTTACTTCACCCTTTTATTTCTTGTCTTCTTCCCCTTCCTCCTCTCAGTTTACTTTGTCACCTCCTCCTCCTGCAGGTGAATCAGACATAGTTTCTTCTAATGCACTGTCTTTTTCCTCATTGTCGATGTCCTCCACTTCCTCCTTTTTCTTCTTCTTCTTGCCACTGCCCTGTCCATCATTTTTTACTTGGGTGACTAATGGGCTTCCAATGATATCAGGGTCAGAGAGTTCTGCATCCTCCACTGGTACAAGGATTTTTGCTGGCCATTCCTTGGTTATCTCTTCCATGTCTTCATTAGTCAATTTGTAGTAAGACTACAACTCCTCCTTTATTTCGTCCCCACACGTGGTGATATATATGAAGTGTCGGTCTGCGTGAAACTTCACAAGTGGCATGAACTAATGGAGTGTATTTGGCATCATTTGGGGGAAGGATTCAATGGTCCACTAAAGCTGTAATTAATAGGTGTGGAACACCGCATTTGATTGCCACTACTTCTCCATGTCACTTGAATACCACAAAGTGGTGAACCTCGTGGCTAGTGGTTCTGATGGCTCAACTTCAGGGAATGTCGCTCCCTTTGGCATATTTGAAGTGACAAATGATATTAAGATAAACAACCAACTAAAGTGGAACTTGTAGACTTGGTCCTGTTCTTCGTGACAGTCCTTATCCAACTCGTTGATGAGGTAGCTCACCAAGTTCATCTGCATCCCTTCAACACACTTCCCTGCAAGGTCGACTACGAAGCCTGTTACTTACGTAGGGTGGTTATTTCTGACAATATTTCCCACTATCAACTAACAAGCTAGGCACACTACACCATTCTGGATGGAGGCTACCTTGTAGCCTCGCTTCCCTTTCTACACATCGCCATAAGCCTCCTTGATGCACTGCACCAAGGATCAATCTGACGTTTTTCTTGGGTAGAATTTCTGAGGGTCTGGTCCCTGCATGATTAATCTAGTAATGAGGTGGATCAATGTCAGATCCACAGTGATGCGCCTATCCAACCACAGGTACCCTCCATGGAAGCACAACAAGAGGAGTTTAATGCACGCGTTAACCTCCTGATGTCGACTGAAGTGTGGGATCTTCATCACATTTAATATGGTTTATCTCACAATCTCCTTGATCCACGACTGGGAAAATATCTTAGGCTTCTTCCCAGTCATCTTTGTTAGGTAGGGATGCAAGGTGAGCATCGCATAATTATTCATGTCGTCGAGGTTGAAATCACTTATCTTGAGAGATGGGATCAGTCCCAAATATGGTCCTACTGCGCATATCCCTTTCGGGAGGTACACAGTGATGAGTTTGTATTCAAAATCCCTCGGGACATTGTCACGACTAACTATGCTAACCAAGGGTGGGATGTAGTCGGGAAAGATCGACGAGATCTGATTTTCATTTTCCAGATTGTCGTGGGGCCTCCTCTTCTCTGTCACAGTTCGGGATGGCCCAGATCGACATCTAATCGAGGGGGATGCTTGCAATCCTCCCGTCGATGAGGCTTGTACTCCTGCGAACATGAATTTCTCAGCCATAAGGTCTATTAAGATCTCCTCCATAGACTTCTTTACTATGTTGCGTTCGCCCGACATACACACTCGTGGTCAAATAACTCAGGTAGGTGAACATATACTCAAGGTAATCAAATCAATGGCGAGGTCTAGACAACACAACATAGTAGGCAATCACTTCTCTATTAGCTCGAATATCTTAGTTTTCAAAAGTGGTCTCGGTGAGGTATCCAACAGATTAAATAATCAATGTTGTAACAGATTCCTCCAACGGGCAGGAATGCCTCGATCAATATGATTCCATCCATTGTGGCACGGTCCCAATGGTCCAATGGTGATATTTCCTCCAATGGTTGGGATGCCTCCAACGGTCATATAGCTTCGTCGTGGTGAAGTGCCATTCTGCATTGTTCTACTGTTCCAACGAGGCTCGAGTTCTACAAGCCTGCCTTCTGCGAAGTCTTCTCTGGAACTTCCTGCAGTCTTTCTATCTTTGCCTTCTTCTTATTGAGCTTTCTTGCCTTCTTTCCTATTATTTGAGTCTCCAGGTTCCTCTTTTCATTCTTATTCTTATCTTCTCTTAGCATAGTAACTTAGAACTGTTGATCTTCTCTCAAAGGTTTTGAATGTAATATCTCTTCTCTTATTACTTCTGGGGTAGGTGTTCTTCTCTCCTGCATAGATAGGTTCTTCAAACCTTCTTATGTTCTTTCAACTTCAACAACTAAGTATCTAGCCCTTAGTTGCTTCGACTTGTCCTCTTTTTCTTCTATTAAGCGCGCTATTCTCCTAGCCATGAAGTCCCTTAATTCTTATTTTTCTGTTATGTAGTTTCTTCCTCTACTTTCATCTAGATCTGATATTTTTCAATCCAAGTGTTTCCTAACATAAGTGCAAAAGGGGCGTTGTTCTCCACAAACTTAATGACTTCAAAGTCTTCTTCGGTCAATGTTCCAAAAGAAATCATAGGTACATTAGTAACTCTTCCACATAGGGTTATCATCTTTCCTTTAAACAATCATATCCTTCCCAATGAAGGAACCGTAGCAGGCTTTCCCAAAATTTCCCAAGTTCTTTCTGACATGATATTCACCTGTGTTTCCTCATCCAGAACACAGTCTATGTCTAAGTCTTTGATTCTTGTTTCTATGCACTCCTTCTCTTTTAAGATATCTGGTAAAATGATGTCTATGTGATCCTTTAGTGTTTCTCTCATCTGTAATAATATAGTCTCTGATTCTCTAACATATCCTTAGTTTCTTGACCTTCCTCATGGTTTTCTTGTCTCAGGTTCATCTTTTCAACTTTAGCAATCATTCTAGGACAATCTAAAACCTCATGATCAACAACTTTACAATAAAGACAAATAGGAACTATACCAGGGCATTCCTTAGTAAGATGTCCTGATTTTATGCAGTTATAACATAGTGTCAATCCTCTCTTTCTCTTAAATGATCCCCAACCTTTTTTGTACTGCACACTAAGATCATAATGATGGACCTGCAAAAAATTCTTTCTAGGGTCCTGCATCCACTTATTAGTCCAAAAATTATTTCTATGCATAGGAATAACATATCTTTCACTATCTCTATCAAATTTATTCAGATCAAATCTTCTTTCTTCTATATGTGCCCTAGTTTTCAGAATAGGACCAAATCTATCAAACAAACCTAAATTCATACTTTTAAAGAAAAAAAATTCCACTTATCTTACCTTTATCATAGCACAAAGCTTTAATATCTTACCTCTTTTCTTCATATCAAACTTCTCTATTAGCACCGATTTTCGCAAGTCAAGTAGAATACTGTGCACTACAAAAACAGATCTATGCACATAGTTTTTTCTTTTCTTCAGTTCCCAACAATCACAGTTCAGGTCCCAGCAACAAAACCATTTTTTGGCATAGGGGAAGACTCAGGGTTCAACGCTTCAACAATGCACCAACAAAACCCTAACTACCGGCCCTTTCGGCAACACCTGTGAAGCAGATGAAGTCTCACCCGAGGTAGAGGCAGGGGGAGATGCAGGACTCAAGTGTCTACAAACTAGTTGAGACACAGATTTTTGATTACACACTTCAACAAAGAACTTAGCCAATAACATTCATCAAGTTCTAATTCTTATTCACATCGCAGATTAACCCCAATTACAGATCAACACAATAGTAACCAAGATTTAAGCACATCTAATCATTTATCACATAGCATTAGAGAAAATATAACATTCATTCATATGTAAATCACTAAGCATTAAGGAATCAATCTATCAGGAATCAATATCAAGCACATAAACACATAAACACCATGAATAATATTGCACAATGCACAATAACACATGATATACGTGGTTCACCCCAGTGTGGGGCTACATCCACCAACTCTTCTCTTCTTTATTAGTCTCTTTCAATCTCCTTACAAGCACCTAGCTACAGAGACAACTCCACATAGGATAGGATATCTATGCGTGCCTTTCTAGATCCTCCTTCCCCGAGTTAGGTCATGACACAAAGCCCTGCACATTCTGTGCACGAAACACTTACATAACACTTGCACTTAGCTCTGCAAGCCTTAATACATTCATGCACTAAGCCAACTACTCATGCACTAAGCCACACCTTCGAATGCACACAAATCACTTACAAACCACTTGCACTTAGCTCTGCAAGTCTCACATACAGTATGCACAAAGCATTCACAACTATTCACACTTAGAAACCTTCACAGGTTCTTGCACAAAGCTGATCATAACTTCTTCTTACATTGCTTAACTACTTATTTATACATTACAAATGAGGCCTAAATATGGGTAAACCCATGGGCCAACATCCCATACCCGTTACATAAACCCAAAAATCCCGCAAAATGGGTGAGATCCCGCGATCTCCAGTTCTCCTGGGCGCTTCGTCTTTGACTAGCCTGTCGAAGTCCCAAAAATGGTCAAGCACGGACAAGGTTCTCTCAAAACTTGGTCGAGGGACAACAATACTTTTACTTATGAGTAATAAAGAGTAGGAGGTATTTTAGAAATTGGTGATTTTGATGAGTTTATATGAGACTACTCTTTATGCATTTATCTTCTGCTTGAGTATATAAGATTTTGTTGTATGAATTACTTATGCACTCTATTTTTTTTTCTTATTCTATCACTGGTTTCCTTGTGGGTACATAAATGATGTTATAGATGCATTGTACAACTAATTATCTATGTATTTGCAACATTGTTTCTATCACATATGAATAGCATACATGATTTTTTTTTGAATCTAATGATATTATCTCTCGTTGTACTCACTCTTCTAGTTTTTTCTCCTGAGATAGATTAGAATTAGTTAGGATTAGATTAGTTTTTTTAGTTGTATTAGCCTTAGGATTAGTTATAAATCTTTGGGGGAAGTTTGTTGTCTTTCCCCTATTTATTCTTTTACTTCTGAGTGGAAACAATGCCCATATACTTGTGAGAAATGCTATACCAAATGAGAGTAGGTCTGATTGGGACCTTCCATCGAGTGTTCTACCTCATCTTCTTGAGAGGAAATTTGGACCCGTCAACACCATGTCAATCAAGTACTTCTTAGTTTCACAAGTATCTTTGTATCTGGCGTG
Source organism: Picea engelmannii (assembly GCA_009831015.1). Lineage (NCBI taxonomy): Eukaryota > Viridiplantae > Streptophyta > Pinopsida > Pinales > Pinaceae > Picea > Picea engelmannii. The sequence goes on along the minus strand of ML835532.1, from coordinate 32,987 downwards.
TGCTAGTATAGAAGGTCCCTATTGACTTGTTACTAGCGGATCTTCTCTTATCGACTACGATACATTACTATGAGAGTATGACCTAGAGTTGCACCCTAGGCCTATTTACATCATTGATAGGTGACCTTATGCTCAACAGATTACAAACCATCATTAGTCATTGAATGATCATTTTCTCTTGTGTTCGATGTCAACAAAAATCATCACACATAGGGATTTGTGTGGCACCTTGGTTTCCATCTAACCCCATTGGTGGATTCCCTGTATTTTTCAGTAGTATCCATCATTCTCTGCTATTCAAAGAGTCTCTACCATGCTATATTCCATTTGGTGCATCTTAGAGTCATACCTTGTTGTGGCCCTTACAATATTTTCATTTGAGTCCTTCCAAATCTTTGGCCTTCTGCTACTCATTATGTTAGATGGTGGGGGATGACTTAATGCCATCCTTCCAACAGATCTCTTCCTATCTACTTCAACACATCTTGCTCTGGGAAGGGATCTAGAGTCATTTGTAGTAACTTTGGGATATTACCTCACTATTGATAGTGGGAATACATCAATTTCCCCTGATTGGTATATTCTACCAGGTGTTTGACCTCCAATCCTTTAATAACACTTGTTAGATTGTACTAGGTACCTTAACGACCATTATCATTATCGATGGGTTATCTCTCATTTTTAATAGTATACATCAATTAATGATAATCAAACAGTGTATCACTGTGTTCGACTTCAAAACATCTATTCACATAGTGTAGAATCGTACCACGGTGGTCAGATTGAAGATCTTAGCTGAATTATGAGAATCACATATTTTGTGCTCCTACCTGAATTGTATTGATTGTACCACCCTCAATGACATTGGTACTTGCATAGGATCAATTCATTCACTTCATCGTATCTATATATCCTTTGATTTGATTCTGAGACATAACTCTAATATGTATCTAGTCGTGGCTATGATCTACATTTGCATGGATCCACTATGTATTCCTCGTGGCCATGATTACTATTTCTATATATCACATGGAACCACTGTGTATAGTTTTTGTGGCCATGGAAATTACTTTTCTTTTTACACTCCATGGATCTGAAGTGTACTTCATTTGGTGGCCATGCTTCTATCACTCCTTAGCATGGGTATGCCTGACTCAGGAAGATAATACTCTTACTTGATTTCTATTGTAGGTTTTGTTCTTGGATTAGTTGTTTGGGCACTTTCATTTGTACTTACTTCAATGTGTGCTCACCTCTCATAGTTATAATGTATTTCAGTCTTCAGTTTCTCTTCTAACCTCAGGGGGCATCTGTTATAGCACAAATTGTCACTCCATACTGCATTTGTGAGATGGCCTAGTCCATTCCTCATCTTTCAAATCTAAATCTCAATCTCCTTCATCAAAATCATCTTAAAAACTCTAATTTTGTTGATGTATTTTATTCATCCATGTGCAAATCGCATACATACGCTATTTTCTATTGTGCAAATCATGTACACCCCTAATTTTGAGAAAAATAAAAATATTTCATACTTTTGGGTGGGGTTTATAGGTTTTCTCAATCCCAAACCCCCAATTTCCTATATACAACAAAATGTAACCATCTCAACCTCTTTAGGATGATTTATAAGCACCAATGGGGGTGAAGATGAGGAGATACAACCTTGATGCAAGAATATGTTGTCCATTTGCAATATTCCCTATTCCCTAAATCTCTAAGTAGTATCTCTTGATATGGAAATTTATTTTCCAGTATCTCTTCCTCTCTCTTATATGATCATTGGGTGTGTTCCTATCCCTTCTGGGTCATGTGAGGAAGTACTCCATTATTGAGTTGATTCTTGAAGGGGTTCATTAGAGGGGCTCAGGTGGTTGGTTTAGAGGCAGTTCCATAAGTTAGAATCAATTTGTAACTCACCTATTCATGTTTATTTATAAAAGAGTTCTCTTTCCCTCAAATATATGTGCAATTGTGTTTAACTAGTTTGTATATGTTGATTTTTATTTACATATCTAGATTGAAATTTTGCATTTATAATTTGATTTTATAACTACTTTGCTGCAATGTCTACTTGGTTTATATTGTAGGTTTGTAGAGGCAAAGGTATAGATAAATTCAATGGTTGAGAGCGAGGATATTCATCGAACGTTTGGATACAATGTACGAGATCCTTCTTTCTCTTTTCTAATTAATGATTTCTTTATTGATTTGTATGTTGGAGGATAGGTTCAATATTTTAAATAAGGTTGTGATCTATTGTGACATAGACCCAAGGTCATAGGGTTGAAAATACCATAACAATAAAAACAAAAAAACTTAACTTTATAAATGTTTGTAGGCACCAACCTATTGGATACACCAATCTCCTTAGTTGAGCACTAACAAAACAAGATATTGTGTAAGAACCAACCTACGGGAGACACCAATATCCTCAACTAAGAACCAATTCAGTAATACCTGTATAGGAACAAACCTAACATATTCATACATATATTACTTCTAACTTCACCTACTTGCTTCATACTTCATGTATTTCATAGCATCACCATACCCTTAACTTTCATGCTCCAACGCCTCTCTTTGCTTCATACCCAAAACATAGATTCAAACCCTACTCATATTTTTCCTTCATGCCATAGTGAACCTCATAGCATCATTCCCAAAATATAAATATATATTGTAGCATCACAACCTCAAAACAATGCACTTTGTAGCATCATAAACCTTAGTCCTTCATAGCGCACCCTTAAAACTCTAAGAAAACTCATCTTGCACACCTTTAGACCCCAAGAATACTCTACAACTTCTCTTGCACACCTCATATCTCTTTTATGCACCTTAGAATTGATATTCTTTCTTGGATTCTCTTCAAATTCACACATCTATCCTATATTTATAGTGTTTTTGTGCTCATTTTTAGGTCTGACTTGGAAAGACTGGCTGCGTCGACCTGAATTGTTTAGTTTGGTTGTTTGGTAGAAAAATTATTGTCTCCTCATTCCTAAGGAGTTAGAGGGAGTTCCATATATTGTTGGAAAGGTATCATAATAATATTTCCATCCATATAACCTATGATCCCATTTGAGCTAAGTGTTTAGAGTAAAAATGCCTTCAAATATCGGGTATCCAATCTGATCATCAAAAATCCAAAAATGATATTTCCAACAATCTCCATCTTGCAATATTTATGTTGGACATCTGTAGTCTCCCCTTGTATTTGACATCAATGACAACAATATTTCCAACAATGTTTTCTATAAATGTCTTCCAGTTTTGTGCTCCTGATTATTAACACTCAAAGGAAGTATTCAAGAAAAAAATATTAACATCAGTGTTGGTGTGAACCATAAGAAAAATTATATCAACATTGACTTCATAAATAAATTATTACTTGCAGATCCAAGTACAACAAAAAATAAAAACTCTTTTGGAGAAAAACAAAATGAAACTAAGGACTTACAAGTAACCATTGACGACTAAATTCATATCCAAAATCAATGTTACACCTATGTTTGATAAATACATTGACATAATTCTTAGTTCAACCTAGCTAGAAACACTAGGTACCTTCATCTTAAACATGGATAGTTTTTTTTTGACATTCTCCTATAGGAAAAAAATAGCATTGCAGGATATTACAATGAGATCATGTTCACTAGCACCCTAGTTAGAAGACTTGAAGGATGTATCAGAGGTGATCCTTAGAGATAGCCATAAGTCAACACAGAAGTTACAAGATCACTAGAAATAATTTGATAAAGTTGTCATTGATAGAGATGAAGAAATTTCTTGCCTAAAAGAGCATAGTCAAAAACTACTTGTACAAATTAAGAAGTCAAAGGATAAAACACAGTGCAATCATACTTTTGAATAAGAGAATCAATATATTGAGAAGAAATTATTAGAGGAGGATGGACAAAAATATTCCCGAAAGAATCTTAATCAGAAATTGCTTGAACAAATGAAAAGGTTAAAGGACGAGAAGTCCAAGAGTCATAAACCTAAAAATAAATTTGACAAGTCAAAAAATGATGAAGAGCTTTCTTCCTAAGAAACTAAAATCAAAATTTTCTTGTAAAAATTAAGAAGTTGAAGGATGAAAATAAAACACAACCAAAGTTAGACCAATGTGTTAAAAAAGAACCACTAGTCAACAAAGAACAATGACTGGCCCCATAGAAATAAATAAGTCATTAGACGTCGAAGTAAAAATGATGGAAATTCCAAGTGTACTTGCTAATAAAAATTCAATGATCAACAAAGAAACTCGTGTATATGAAGAAGGAATAACACCAAAATTTAATCAAGAAAACACTACAAGTATGAGAAGGAAATACTAGGTTACAAAAACAACTTATCGGCATCCTAATCAAAAGAGTTGATACTCTAACCAATCAATATATCAACATTGTTCAGAGCAAAGATAATATTCAAACTATATTACAAAGAATATTAATTCTAGTGCATTTTAGTTTCAAAACAGAAGTCACCACCGCAAAAATCCACAAAAAATCAAATTAGGGTGGTCAAACCCTATCATAATTTGGCAACTCTACTCACGACTTAGAATATCATATTGTTTGATGTCTTAAACCATGAAAAATTCAAGAATGAAAAATTATGAAAGGGCATTACAGTCGAAAATGAAGACACATTTTTTTATGCCTTAAGGACAAAGCATTTTAAAAGGGGTAGGAAATGTAATGAACATAAACATATAAATATATAAACATCACTAAATAATAATTAATAATAAATGAAAGGACATGTCATATCTAAAAAGACATGACCTAATGAAGGGGCAAGACCTATTAACCATTGTGATTACTCAATATGTGCACTGTCACATGGTATTGTATCATCATCATCTCTCGTATTTTATTCAAGGAAATATTTCATTATGTATAGATTCTTTTATGTTATCCCATTTTTTTTGGATATTCGGTTTATGAACCAAGTTATTTATGTAATAGTCAAGAAATGAACCTTATTTGTTTAAGTGGATATGCACATCAATGGTTTGCACTTGGTATAAAATTGGTGAAATATAGTATATCACATGTCCATTGACATGACAACTTTCAAGGCTCTATACAATTATGATCCTCCTTTGTTGATTACTTGTTCTCTTCAAGAGGCCCTAGTGCCAATTGTATAGGAAGTTCTTGAATAAAGTCAGTACATGTTAAAGCATTTAAAGAAAAATATTTTGCTAGCCCAATATAGAATGAACGTGTAGTAAGACAAGCACATAAGTGAAAGAGAATTTGTGGTTGGAGGTTAGGTTTTCCTAATATTACAACTATAAAAGTAGCATAATAAATTATCACTCTAAAAATGAAATAGAATTTATGGACCACGGGAGAAACCGGCCAAGTGCAGGGAATTCGAGGTTTCTGAGTCTCGAAAGACTACAACTATAAAAGTAGTCTAAATCACTAAAAATCAATGAAAAGAAGAACTTGGACCCAAGTACTAGGGACCATATAAAAATTTAGCAAAAGTAGGGCCAAATGCTTATAATTTGGAGCTTCCAATAGGTGCCCAATTTCATAATACCTTTCATGTGTCATACTTAAAAAAGTGGTGGGACAAAATGTTAAAAATTCAAACGCTCTACCTCGTTTAGATGATGAAGGTCATGTTGAGTCCTCAAAACAAACTCTTTTTGTCACCTTCCTATCATAAACTTCCATCCAAAGCCCATATCTATGAACTAGTTTATATCTTATACTATCCCATTTTACCATAATTATCATGTTCAACTACAAAACCTGTGTATTGAAGGATATTAGAGGTAAATTGTCCATTTTACGCTCAATTTAATTCTTCCTTATGAAATTTGATTTAATTAGTTATTATTTTTTTGTGAGTAGCTAAAAAATATTTGATTATGTAGCAACTCAAAATACAATTTTGTAGCCTAGTCACTAAACGGTTTTCTGTAGTGGAATCGTAGTTCTATAGGATAAAAAACACTTTGAAACTGAACCACGACTTGTGGAAGATGCCAAATCGATCCCTGGAGCTCGTCCACCTATTATCTCAACCCAAGGGTATTCCAAATCAACACGAGATAAATTTCAAACCTACAATCAACACATGTACAAGTGGCAAAGTTGCATAAGATGGATCTTCATGAAATTAGCACGAGAATGGAACGAGATCACATGAGATAAATTCATGAATTCTATCATGAATTTCTGCAATATGTGGATGCTCAAGCTTATTCCATATTTCCACGAATTGTTGAAGATCTGATTTAGCATTAACACATGTGTATTTTGTTTGTAATCAATTTATGAGATCCATAAAGATTGGATATATGTGATCTTGTATACAATGTATAAATATGAGTTATCAGACCTCCATTTGGATGAAAGATCTTTTATTATCATACCTTTGTGAATTGTATCCTTGTTTGAAATTAATATATCAAGTTTGGGTTACTGTGCACATACGTGAATTATATGTTTTGATTTTATAGAGCTTAGTTCAAAAGATCTTTTCTAAGTAGCATTCCTTGAGCCAGGAGGGCCCCCTAAAGAGGATTTCGCTGCTCATTTACTTTCTTGTTGGTATTTTTTTCTTATTAAATCATGTGATTTACATTCTGGTCATTTCCTTTATGCAAATTCATTCATTTTCATTTACACAAGGTAACTAGCACATTAGACGTTAATTGAATAATTGATTGCTATCTCAACTACAAATACTCTCATTGACTTATATGATTGAAATAATATGATTAAAAATCTAGTAGATTGATGATCCTAAGTGTTTATAATTGTCCTTTTGTCTTTATCAATCTATTCTTCATCATTAGAAAATACTTTGTTCTTTCTGTAGCTGAACATAACTCTTTTTTTGCAGCTAAAACTATGAACAATTTTTCTTATGCATAAATAGATACATCTAATACCTACATATACTTTGCATGCACTTCATTAGTTTACGATCCCTAGGTTGATGATTTAATGTAGCAGAGTTCACTTAATTGAACTAACTGGCATTTTTGGTGTTGTTGTCGAGGAAGTGAAAAAAGGAATTTAGTTTTTATTTCTTTTTAAATGCACATAGGAATGAATGCATGGGAAGAGAGACAATAAGACACAAAGGACCTTGCTGCAAATTTTGTTTATAGTATAACATCCTGACACATTCACTATAAGTAGAATTGTAATGGGTATCTTTTGAGTCTTCAACCATTTAAAATCATGACAAGTAGAATGCATGAATAGATGTAGAGATAATATAGATAGATTTAATAGTAGTAGGAGTACACCAACCACCAATTCACCCACTCCATTACGTGGTACTGTAATAGCCACACCATCAACTAATCCATCTGTAGGTAGAACCATAAGAGGAGGATGATCAAGAAGGATTGTCACTACACAAAAAAAAGGCAAAGTGAAAGTTGGAGAAGGCAAATCTAAATTAGAAAAAGTTCCATCAACTTCACAACAATATAGTATACTTCCAGCCAAACCTCAGGAGGAAGAATTACTCAATGGTTAGCCTGAAATTGTATTTCCACAAAACCCTATTGAGGAACCAAAATTCTCTTCTACATCAGAGGAGTCTATACATCTCAAAGAAGATAACATGTCTGGAATATTTGGTGACCAATAAGAAGTAAGAGTACTTGGAGGTGGAGAGGAAGAACGACAAGAAAAACTAGAAAGAGAAGAAAGGAAAGAGGGAACAAGCACATAAACTGTTGAGGGTGAATTTGTATTTCCAATTTTGGATCCAACAATTGTAGTCCATATGAAGAACATACCACCTTCAAGACTGCCCAACTTTCATGGTATGATAATCGAAGATGGAGAAACTTTTCTTTTTAAATTTTATGTATTATTTTTTACGCTAAAAAATTGAAGTTGTTTCCAATCAGTCTTGAGGATGTTGCAATACGTTGGTTTATGGGATTGGGAACAAATGCTATAAAAACATGGGATGAGATGAGAAAAATGTTCCTTGTAAAATATCGTGATTATTATACAAACTGAGGAATGAGAGAGGAAATGTTTAAAATGACACAAAAAGAAGAAGAGAGCCTTGAGGATTATTTAAAAATATTTCATTACAATGTTAAAAGAGCAAGGCAAAATCACATAGATATGGATTCTCTTAAAGTCATTTTTCTTAGGGGAATTAGAGATGAATGGATTGATGTTTTAAATTTAATGGGTAAAGGATATATTTCTCACCTAACCTATCCAAAAATCTGTGACTTATGCAAGCATATATCTTGAGGGAAGTCTAAATATGGTAAGGGACCTAGGGATGATATCCCTAGAGTCAACAAATCAGCCACCGGTGGGGTATGTAGAGCAAAGATTGGCAATTTATTGGATAATTTCAAAATAGATATTATCAATAATATTGGTTATCAATTAGACACATTGAAATTAACCAAAATAAAGAGGCAGAGGATGCAACATTAACAATTTAATGTCCAAAATGTAGAAAACAAACATACTTTAAATGAATGTCCTTTAGAAAACATTGAACTTTGTGGGATATGTGTAGATAATCATTCTACATAAAACTATTCATCTATATTGAAACTCAAAGAATCTTACCATGGGACTCAAGGAGCTACAAAGTAGTTGTGTTTTGTTGCACCAAAAAGACTTTGGGGGCCAAGGACTTCAAGTATATATCAATATTCCTCTTAGCAATTTAGTCCTTATTTTTCTCAACAATACCCCTAATAGAATTGGGCCATTCCCATGCCTTGGTAAGCATGGAAACCAAAGAAAGTACAAATCCAACCTTGGAAACAAGGTTGGCGATGATCTTCCTATGGGACCATGCCTACTCTACCTTATCATATGTAGAAGCAATACACCCAATATCCTACACAAAATTAGTATCCCCCTCAAGTACAACAACCATACTCCAATCAACCACCACAACCACAATTTTCACAACCTCAGTAGCTTCAATTACCATCAAATCATCCTCCAAGACCTACCTAAATACCTGCACAATCCAGTTCTAACCCCAATAATAAAGAATCTCAACCCACTTACAATGTTGAGGTACATAATTTTCCTACTTATATGATTACTTCTCTTGGTATAAATGATATTCATCTTAGATCAAGAAAAATAATTCATCAAGATGCACCTATTATCATTGAAGAACCTATAGAGGAGGAAAATCCTAATCAAGCAAACACCAATGATATGAATAATCCAATAAATAAAACTTCTTTATATGTAATAAATCAATCACAACAATATAGTACTCCACCTTTCCCAAAAAAGTTGGCATTAGAAAATCAAATCACTCAATCAGGATGTGATTTATTATACGAGTCAAAGAATGTTGGTACCATAATTCCATTATTGCAAGCAATCAAAGAAATTCCAATTTATTCTAATACAGTAAGGGAATTGTGTATAAATAAAACAGGAAAGAAAAAGAAAGACCCACAAA
>ML835532.1:4232-17692 GCA_009831015.1 Picea engelmannii | reverse complement strand
TTGCAACACTTGGTGATAAAGCCAAGGTTGACATGTAACACTTCACTCAACTAGTCTAACTGAAAGGTAATTGAGGATTGATTGGAGGGTATGTGACACCCTTGTATAGGGGAGAATATCCTCAATGAGGGGATAATACATCAAACTAAGGGACCCTCAACATATCCAAATGAACTTTGGAAAATAAAATGAAAGGAAAATACTATGTGTGTGTAATATCTCCAACACCCCCCCTGAAAATTATTAGGGAGTATACATAATGAATGGGTGCCAGAAATAGAGGCCATGTTAGGTATCCATGAAAAATGAAACTAATGAACACTGAAATAAAGTGAGGAAAGAGGGAAACCCGCCCCTCTCAAAATACAATGTATCAAAAGAAGAGAAAGACTATTGCTAGGAAATTGTGTCCTTCACTCCAAGACGATTGTGCAAACTATGGAATTTTTACTCAGTGAAATTCTTGGTGAATATGTCGGCAGTCTTCTCGATGGAAGGGCACTACTCCAAATCGATGACCCTGTCATGAACCAAGTCCCTGATAAAATGCATATGGATCTTGTTATTTTTTGTCCATTGTCTCTATACTGGATCTTGAAAAAAATTGACTGTACTCTGGTTGTCACACTAGATCATAGTCGGACGGTGGAAATGAATGCCAAGATCAGTGAGGAAGTTATGTAGCCACAATGCCTGGATGGTGACGTTGACTGCTCCCTTGTACTCGACCTCTATTGAAGATAGAGCAATAACTGACTGCTTTTTGCTTGACCAACAAATTGGGTTGGATCCCAAACTAAACATGTACCCAGAGGTGGACTTGCGATTGGTTCCATCGCCAGCCCAGTAAAAATTGGTGAAGCCTATGAAATACAACTTGCAACTTACTGCATATTGAATGCCATAATTGATGGTTTGCTAAACATATTTGAGGATGCACTTGGAAGCCTTCCAATGTAACTCATGTGGCTTCTACATGTACATAGAGACTACCTCTACTGCATATTATAGATAAAATCATATGTGGGTGAAATATATAAGACTCCCCACAAGTTATCGATACAAGGTGTTTTCCACCACTGGTGTATCCCAACCATCCTCAAGTCTAACCCTATATAATAAGGGTGCAAGTGAAAACTTGCAGTCTGTCATGTGGAATCTCTCCATGACATCTTGTGCATAATTAAACTAAGATAGCTTGATTCTTGAAGCATCCTACCCGGTCTTGAGACCAAGAAATAAATGGAGTGGACCCATGTTCGTTATCGAAAACCTTTCTTGAAGATTGCCCTTGATTGCAACAATCGTTGAAATTGAGTTGTCGGTGATCAAAATATCATCCACATATAGGATTAGGATCAAAAGTGAGTTAGTGGTCCTCATCATATAGACATTGGGATCAGATTTGCATCTGACAAAATTCTTGGAGAGCAAGTAGGAGTCTATCTTTGTGTACCATTCTCTAGGCGCATGCTCGAGGCCATAGAGAAACTTTATAGTTGGCACACTAAAGATGAATTATGTATGAATCTATGCAGATGCTCCATATAAATGTCCTATGAGATATCCATGTGAAGAAAATAATTCTTCACATCCATATGATGTACTTTCCATCCCTTATATGCTCCAATGGAAAGAGCCAACTTGATGGAATCCAACTTTTCTACTGGAGAAAATGTCTCATCATAGTCGATCCTATGGATTTGCTTAAATCCCTTGACAACCGATATTTCCTTGTGTTTTCTCACCTATATTTATTATTCCTTTGTGTTCCTGTAGACCCATCTACATCCAAAAATATTCTTGTATGAAGGAAGCGGAACCAGATACCAAGTCTAGTTCTCAAGGAGAGAGTTGTACTCCTCCTGAATGGCTACTTCCTAGAAGGGGTTCCCTACATCCTCTTTGTAGGTCTGTGGATCATAATAATGAACCATATAAAAATGAAAGGGAATTGTGGGTTCAATCGCTGTGAGTACATGAGGATAATCCTCAAACTAATATCTGATCCTCCTCAGATCCGTTGGATCCCCAACAAGGTCTCCTATATCCTGAAGTGTGGACTGTGCCCACTCGGGCATCTTCTTTGGCTCCTCATATGCATGTACTGACTCTGCATCTGAATGATTTAAATGTGTGTTTGTATCATATTAATCCTCTAAATGTGTATCATAAATCATATATCTGGTGTGATATGAATGTGTGGACTCATCATCCGAAATTGCTGGAAATACAAAATCCTCTACATGTGGCTCATGTGGAGCATGCACGGGAGTTTTATCGAATAGGACACGACATTCAATGATGAGATATTATGTAGAGGGATAAATTAATATGTATCCCTTCACATCATTGAGATAATCGACAAATATGCATGGGTGACTCTATGGATCCAATGCTTTCCTCTTCTTAGAGGGAATGTGGGCCCAAGTGCATGATCCAAAGATACGAAAGTGGGTGATTTATGGTTTGTTGCCACTCCAAGCCTCGAAAGGAGTCCTACCCTTAACATATCTGTGAGGATATCTATTCTAAATGTGATTGGCATAGTTAAGTGCCTCAACCCAAATCTTGGGAGGAAGTGCCTTTGCATGTAGCATGCAACTGGCCATCTCTTTGAGAAATCTGTTTTTTCACTCAAAAACTCCATTCTGTTGCGGAGTATATGGTACTGTGTGTTGCAACTGTATTTCATCCTCAAGACAAATGTTTTGAACATATTTGTTTACATACTCCCCCCCATTATCTGTACAGAGGGCTTTGATCTTTCTCCCTAATTGATCTATAGTGTAATCCAGATTGGCAGCCATGTGTACAGAGTCAATATGAATTGTAATATTCTCATGAGTAACTAGTTTTTCCAACTTGGTCCTCATTACTCCACTTATGGGAATTATAATGTATTTCATCCATCACGATTTCTCCTCTGATCTCACACATTATGGGGCATCTGTTATAGAATTTTTTTCCACACTCCATGCATCTTTCTTTGATGGCATCCTATTTCCCTCTGTAGACTCAAGTTTCCCCTTTTTGTTCATTACTCCACTTTTTGTATACACAAGTTGCTTCATTACAGCCCGTGTACATCGGGTTTTGTGCTCAAAAATTACAAATATGTTGGGTTTCAATGCCATGTCATGAGATCCATGATCCTTGACCTTCCATATATTGGAAATTCTCTGAATCGAGCCTTCGATTCCATTTGGAGGCTATAAATTGAGCCATATACAAGCCTTGATCATACACACATCACTGAGAGAAAAGACACTCTGGAGAAATTTCACTTCCTATAGAGTTTTCATCCCTTTGTCCTTGAAAGTCTGAAATTCTTGTGTTCATCCCCCAAGCTCTTCCTATCTTGAGAAGGAGAAACTCAATTACTCCTACTACTTGTGAGTTTTCCTTTGTGGAATATTGAAGTGGTGAAGGCCTAGTTGGAGGGACTTAGTTTCTCGGTTTGGATATGTGTCATTACAAAAGTTTGTCACCTATGTACTTCTGTTGATTACATTGATAGAAATACTCTTTTCTTGTCTAATTATATGTCACAAATATTTACATTACTTTCCATGGGCACATTTGTTATACATGTTAAAGGATTATGCTAATTTATATGCTAACTTTCTATATAATTTCTATATGATTGTGCATCTTGGTTGTTGAGAAAAAGTTGCAGGAATCAAGCTATCGGTCTTGAGCTCAACCATGGTCTTGTTTGGACATTCGTATGAGGTAGGCTTCTAACATTCTCTTGTTGGCATTTCTATTTATCTAGCATACTTGAGTTTAGAGTTGATTTATGGGTGTCGTTTCGTCTGTTGTGGTTTACCCCTGTCCATAGAGATTTTCCTCATAAAAGTCTCAACAAGTTCTCTGAACTCTTTGAGATGCTCAAATAAATCAAACTTCTCTCTGAGAAAAAATACCCAAGTATGACATGAGTAATCATCCAAAAATTTAAGAATGTACCTTGCCTTGTTGATGGATGGATGCGAGAATGGACCCATGAGATCATTGTGAATAATATCCAATGGAGAGGAGGGCTTGTGAGCCATCCCCTTATCGAAACTATCTTAAGGATGCTTCTCAAGGACACATACTTCACAAACCCCTTCAAAAAAGTGGATATTAGGTAACCCGATGACCATTCCCTTCTTGCTAAATTGTTGCATGTACTTGAAGTTCAAGTGACCAAAACTCTTGTGCCATAATCTACTACTGTCATCAACATGTGTAAGTCATACAAAAGAATTAGGTTCAATAAACTTAGTGAAAGTATATAACCGATATTGATGATTTACCTCCCTGAAAACAATATTGGAGTTGTCTTGCATGTCGAATATGTAAACGAAGTCTGGTGTGAAATTCACCTTTTTGCTTGAGCCTGAGTGTGTAATATGATACACCGAGGGTAGATTCACAAAAAGTTGAGGAACATGCAGGAAATTCTCAAAGCTTCCATGATCTAGTTCCACTCTCCCTTTTCTAGTGACCTCAACTGTAGAGTCATCCCCCATGAGGATAGGAGGCCCCGTGCATGTAGTTACAGAAGATATAATATCATTTATGGTTAACATGTGATGGGAAGTGCCTAAATGTACAATCCATGTGTCAGGAGAAGAATGAATAACTAATAATGCATGAATATTACCTTTGTTAGGGGCTTGATCTTTTGAATTCTTCTTGGCAGCCTCAAGAATGAAGTCCCCAAGATTGTTCTTCTGAATTATTTGCGCCATAAGATCTATTTTCTTCTTCATGCATGCAGATTATGGATGGTTACCATGATTGAAGTAACCACACTTCTTCCCTTGCTTTCTTTTTCCATCTCTGGAACCTGAGGAATCATTGAAGGGTTTGTAGTACCCTTCCTTCTTTGGCTTTGCATGCACCATTCCTTTTCCTTTCGATTTGGATTTAGGATATTGAGATTTGTTGTCATCATGCACAATAAGTGCATGTGCCTTGGGGCCCTTGATTATTCCCATTGGAATGAGATTATCCTTCTCATGTTTCAAAGTCTCAATGAACTGTGACAATGAAGACATGGTCCAAGTTGGTCCAGTGGTGAATCTGTTAGAATGAAATGTGGAGACAAATACACTATATTCTGGTCCAATTTTTTCCATTAGCAAGAACTAGTTACTTTTCTTGTTTGGATTTTTCGATACTAGAATCTGTTAATTCATGAAGGAGAGATTTAAATTTGGTGAATAAATCTTGAAAATTTTCAAATTTCTTCGGATCCAAGGAGTTCAGTTCTACTTCAAGAAAATGGCCACTCATTTAATCCTGCTTACCAAAAATACCAGCCAAGGTGGTCTAGATCTCATTTGAAGTTTTGCATGCATCGATGTGAAACCATAGGTCGGGAGAAACGGACATGCATAGGAGATCAGGAGCCTCGTCCATGCGGTTGAAGAACTTAGATTTTTCCACTACTGAGGTGGGATTTTATTTTGTGTACATGTCTATTTGATACAAGCCTCTACCCCTGAGTTGGTGTAGAATTATTGGCTTCCATTCGAAGTAATTATATGGCGTTAGAATTGTAGATCCGAGAAATTCCATCTTTCATGTTGCTTTGTTCTGTCTTTGGTACATGAAAAAGAGTGTTGGTGACAATCCTTGTTAGTGACCTATGGGCTTTGATACCATGTATATTTTTCAAGATACCTACACAAAATAGCTAGCTAACAATGAAGTATACACAACTTGCAATGGTGGATGAAGAGAGAAGAACAAAATTGTAGAAAAGAATGAAATAATCTCTATTATATGAGTAAGAGAGTGTTAAAATACAAGTAATATACTCTATATGACACAACTAACTCACCATAGTAGGAAAGATAACATGCATTAGGAGTTTTCTAGAGATATGTGATACACACTGGCAGTCACTGGAGTCAACTTATGCCTATTCCTAGTTAACTGGCCATGCGGTCGTTAGTTAACTAGATAAACCAAAGTGAAATGAGGAGGAGATAACACACACATGTGGAATTCACTTTACTAGTGATGATCCCAATGCAAGTGCACATTTATGGTGATGATATCGAGGTTAGGATGCAACACTTGGTGATAAATCCAAGGTTGACATGTAATACTTCACTCAACTAGTCTAATTGAAAGATAAATTAGGTTTGAATGGAAGGTATGTGGCACCATTTTCCAGGGGAAAATATCCTTAATGAGGGGAGAATATATCAAACTAAAAAACCCTCAACATAGCCAAATAAAATTACGAAAAATAAAATGAAATTAAAATCCTAGGTGTGTGTAATATCTCCAACATATATGCCTTTCTATTTATTGAACAGTTTGAATAAAATGGATTTATCTATACAGTGTAACCCCATGAGTTTAGAAGGGAGTTTGTTTCATTTTGGGTTGATTAAGATTCTGGTTGAAGCCATACTTCAGGATCATAATGATAATTGGGAGCAATTTCTAATTCGTAATTGTTTCTTTAAGGCTCTAGTACAACGAGAGGTTAAAGGATCAAAATGTAAAAGTCCCAAAAAGAAGGTTTCTGGTACAGAGACGAGGGTTTCCAAGTTAAAAATATTGGAAACGGAATGTGGGATTATTGATTCAGAAAATATGGAACCAAAAAGAGAAGAATTGGAGAATGCATAAGCAAGGAAAAACACATAAGTTGAGAAGGTTGCAAAACCAGAAAGGAACGAAGAACCAGAGAAGAAAAACATGAATCCAAATCCTAAGGCAAAAAAGAAGAAGAAGGATGTAAAGCAGAGGACAAAAAAATAGGTTATGGTTTTGAACCATGAACCTCAAAAACCTAGAGGACGGCCTAGAGGGAACACTACATGGAAAACTAATAAATTCAAGTTCATCAATTTGAATATAGAAGAGGAAATAATGGATGAAAATTTCAAAATCTTGTGTGTTAGCACTCTGTAAATTTTGTTTGGCTGATAGACACATGAAAGAGGTAATTGTTTCAACCAGCTTTAGAGCTGAGGCACTAGCCTGCTCAACTCAAAGAGGGATCTCTCGTGTCACTTGATATTTCTTTAGAAATTTGTGGCTAGATTTGGTTCGTTTTGGGGGGTATTATGAAGTTGCTAAAGAAGTAGGGGGTAACATTTGGGTGATGGAGTTAGAAATAAATAATGCAATAGCAGGTCATTAAAACTTATCTAGAGGAGAAAGTCTAAGTGAGGCAATGAGTCTGAGTTTTCAAATTGAAATTTGCATGGAAAAAGAGGAAAAAGGAAAACAAATAACTGCTTCAGAGCATATTAAAATGAATTTTGAAATAGTTGAGAAGAGAAATCGCATAAATTTAAATTGCGAAGTCTAGAGCATCATCAGACAAATTCCAGACTTTTAACTCTCCAATTTAAAAGAGGAACTTGCAAATGGAATTTTAAAGACACAGGAAACACACACTATGAAAGAAGACAAAACTCATATCACAACCAATTAGAATCTTTTCATAAACAATTCAAAAAATTGTGTATGCATCATATATTCAGTTTAGCTCCATGATTTTACAAAGTCTACCTGCGACGAGGGCATGCCCCCTCCTCCTCTCATGCTTTCTATATCCTCAGAATGATATATATATATATATATATATATATAGATGGGTTACTTGTGGATTTCAAAATGATTAAACTTCTCCATAATTCTAAAAATAGAGGTCAGTTACAAAAATGAGTAATTTATAACGACAGTTCTCCTACTTTAAAGGGATCGTTATGAACAGGTCTGACATATCTGGGGATTTTTCCTTTGAACACCATATGTCCAAAATTTTCTGGAACATACTCAATTCTACCTGAGAATTCATTCCAACTTGGTGATTTCTTTCCTTAGCGTGCTCAACCAGACTAGTTGATTTTCCCCGACGCTTTCAACCGCTTCAGTTTTGATTTCCACCTTCTGTTGTTTGCTTCACCTCTTCTTCACCACTCGCTTGTAGATTCCATCCACGTGTCCGTTGATTATTATATCCCTCATGATAGGATTTATTCTGACCTTTGATTCTATCTCTATCACAGGGTCAGTATGGAATTTGGTTGCTAAAATATGTGCAATCAACCTTTCTTCCTTACTCGTCGATAAACTTGCCATATTAGTTGAAAACCTTGTTTCACTGGATATTGTTTGATTGGCCTTGTCTATGTCTTCCAATTTTACAGAGAACACGATTTTCATTTTCCTTAACTATACATAAATTCAGAAGTCGGTCCAGTTTGGGATTACTCTACTTATGAATGAGACGATGATTGCCCGGAACATAATAACACCACCCATATTTTAAAGATCCATAGTCATCGATTTCTAATCATGAATTACTGACAAGATTACTTGCAGGTACACTGGTTTTTCATGTTTTACCAATCTATTTCAAATGACGAGCCTTTGATTTAGTTATCTGACGACGTTCACCTGACATTTTTCGGACGTGAAGTACCTGAATGAGTGACGCGAGGTGATTTGACTAGTTGTCACCTTCCCCCACACGAATCGTTGATTTGACATATTAGACCACGTGACATCAGGGATTTTGGGAAAATGGTTTCAGGAAGATTGCCTTTCGCCTCAATGTACCTCTAAGGGTGCCACGCGTCCACGAATAAAACCACAGTAGTTTTCCTTGGCCCGCCTTTGCATAATTAAATTTCATGCTATTTTTTCGCCTGATATGGGTCTCGACCGTTGATCTGGGCTACTTCAAGATCCACGGTCTGCCAGATCCTCTCCTTTGCGCTCCTGCTATATTTTTACACATGACGCCACATATGACCTAGACCTCCAAATCGCACCATGCCTCTACATCGCTTTAGTCACCTGCTAAATCTGAAACTCGGATTTCAAGTGTAATTGTTATGTGATAACATCGTGAACTAGGAGGAAGAGAAGAGGTTGTGCAGAATAAGAAAATAAATATTGAGGCCATTATGTGTAGAATGACGAGAAATATGATGAAGGGTTTAGCTGCAAAACAACATGACTCCAACCAAGTTCAAGACAAAGAAGTCATTGAACCTAAATAATCTAACAAGGAGCAACTGAACAATGTAAAGAGGACAATTTCAAATAAAAATCCTAGGTCTGAATCATTTCTTAGTCCACCTTCCAGTTTAGAAAAAAAATAAAAAATTCCAACTTAAGATTCAGATTAAGTAGACAGAGGATTTAATCGATTCATGATTTATTATGAGAAACATGAAGTTGTTGAAGTTGATAAGGGAGCAATAATTGATCTAGTTTCCATATATTTGAAAGAAAGGCGAGTTGGAAAGATCCGGAAATTGAAATAAGAGCTCGAGGAATTAACACTGCTTGAAAATCATATTAAAACATAAAATGTAGTCTTGAAGACCAACATTTCCCAATTACAAAGGGATAACGAACAGTTGGAAGTCCATAAGAGATTGTTAGCAAGAAAGGCTAGAAAGTGGCACATCCAAGGCAGGCAGGGAATAATCATAGTTAGATGATTGAGGACAAAGATGGATGAGGCAAGGAGTCAAGTACAAGCCTCATATTCAGGGCTGAACATTTTGATTGATGCTTCAAAAAGAGCTTAAGTGGAAAGGGGTAAGCAATTTTGAAATTTTGTTGGAATAAACAGAGTGTAATTTTGGATGCATGAGGACATGAAACATATTTCGTGTGGGGGAGATGTTGAGTCCTCAAAACATACTCTTTTTTTAACCTTCCTATACTAAAATTCCATCCAAATCCCATATCTGTGAACTGATTTATATCTTGTTTTATCCCCTTTTTCCATAAATGTCATGATCAACTACATAACCTGTGTATTGAAGGATATTAGAGGTAAATTGTCCATTTTATGCTTAGTTTCATTCTTCCTTATGCAAATTGATTTAATTAGTTATTATTTTTAATGGGTAGCTATAGAATCTCTAATTCTGTAGCAACTCAAAATACAGTTCTATAGCCTATTCACTAAACAATTTTCTATAGTGGAATAATTGTTCTATAGGATCACAAACACTTTGAAACTGAACCCCGACTTGTGGAATATTCCAAATCAATCCCTAAAGCTTGTCCACCTATCAATTAAACCCAAGGTTCATCTGAATCAACACGAGAGAAATTTTAAACCTACAGTCAACGCATGTACAAGTGGCGGAGTTGCGCAAGCTGGTTCTTCATCAAATTAGCACGAGAATGGAATGAGATCACATGTGAGAAATTCATGCATTCTGTCATGAATTTCTCCAATATGTGTATGTTCAATATTATTCCATATTTCCATGAACTGTTAAAGATATGATTTAGCATACACGCATGTTTATTTTTTTTGTAAATAGTTTATGAAATTTGTAAAGATTGTATCTATGCGATCTTGCATACAATGTATAAATATGGGTTATCAGACCTCCATTGAGATGGAATATATTTTTTTATCAGACTATAGTGAATTGTACCATTGTTTGAAATTAATATATTAAGTTCTGGTTACTATGCACATACGTGAAATATATGTTCTGAGTTTATAGATCTTAGTTCATAATATATTTTCTAAGTAGAATTCCCCAAGCCAGGAGGGCCCCTTGAGGAGGATTTTGTTTCTCATTTACTTTCATGTTGGTATTGTTTTATTAGTAAATCATGTGATTTACATTATGATCATTTCCTTTATGCAAATTCATTCATTTTTGTTTACACAGGATAACTAACACAACATATGTTAATTCAATAATTGATTGTTATATCAGCTGCAGGAACTCTCATTGACTTAGATGATTGAAATATTGTCATTAACAATCCAATAGATTGATTATCCTAAGTGTTTATAATTATCCTTGTGTCTTTATTAATATGTTTTGCATCATTAGCAAATAATCGATTCTTTATGTAGTTGAACATAACTCTATTTCTGCAACTAAAACAATGAACAATTTTCCTTATGAATAAATAAATAGATCTAATACCTGCATATACTTTGCATTCACTTCATCAGTTTACGATCCCCAGGTTGATGATTTTTTGCATCATATTTCACTTAATTGATCTGACTGACATGTCATATGATCTTTGATTCTAGAACACATTTTGAATACTAGAGAGGAGACTCTAAGGACCGAAGTCCCAATAGGATATATCATTCAATGGAAGAAGCTACCAATAAAATATAGTACATAAGAAGAACCTGAGATTGCATAGAATCCATCCCTTAAGTTTATTTTGGGAAAAGCAACTCTAGAAGGGGGGGGGGGGTTTNTTGACACATCAGTTATTCGTTGTGTTGAGTTTATAAATCAACAATTTTTGTTATGTTCATCATTTTGTTATGAGGTTAGATGATAATTGTCTTTATGTTATGCATTAATTTGTTAAAAACCATTTGTCCCACATGTAAGGGATAAAGGTACATTAGGAGGAAAGTAGATTATAAATAGGCATTTGGCCTCATGAGAAAGACCTGTTGGATTTTGTAATTTAAAGTAGCTTTTGAAGGCTACTTTAGGATAATACAACCTCCATAATTTCCATGCCTTCTTAAGAGGTCACTTTTTCCATTGTTTGTAATTGGTAAGAATTGTTTCAATGTGTTTCCATTGAGTCTCTACATTCCATATTTTCGGGTACACATGTTTTCATTGTGGGAAAAACAATGAATGAATGTTTCATATCTTCTACATTTATTTATACTTCCATTGTAATTATAGAAATCCCTTGATTCCTTACTCTCATTGAAATTCTAGCAAGCCCTTGATTCCTTACTCTCATTGCAATTCTAGAAAGTCCTTGATTCCTTTAATGTGCAATGAATCTATGTTAATTTCACCTAGATAAATAAGCTAAAATATGGTCATATTTCCAAGAGCACAACTTTCTACTCATAACTCAACATTTCAATTTTCTTATACTTTTGGAAACTACAACCTAATTCACTAGATAAATAAGCTAAAACAAGGTCATATTGTCAAGAGCATAACTCTCTACTCATAACTCAAAATTTCAATTTTCTTATACTTTTGGAAACTACACCCTGATGCCCACAAAGATTACACTATGTCTGTGATTTGACTCATTTTTTTCTCTGAATTGCCAAAGCCCCTCTTTATGTGCCTCAATTATTTAATCAAGGTTTCGTTGTCCAAATTTGTCTATTGTTTCTCCCAAAAACTAGCCAAACAAAGGAAGCTAGATCCATATCTATTTGGTATCATAACTGTAATGCCCATATATTTCTAAACATAATTAAGTTTCCTAAACATTTATGAAAGTAAACTGAAACAAAACTTCATAGCATGATATTGACTTTTATAACAACAACTTCAGTAACTTAGATTTATCAATAAATACTAAATCCATGGCAGACTGAAATAAATACATAACTTAACAAGTACCTGGATCTGATGCTAATTTATGTTGCCTCTTTGCCTTGCTGCTTCCTTTCTGCTCCCTGCTACATAGATCAACCCTGCCACAAACAGGAAAATAACTGCCCAAAATTACTATCCTCCCTGCCAACTAGATATCCTGGCCCTCCGTGCCCAAAACCTCCAACAACTCGGTGCCTCCCCTGATCAAAGGCCATAGTCATAAACTCTGTGCTCACAGCAAGTCCAAAAAATCCTCAGAAAAATCTCTCCCCCCATGTCGAATCCCCCTCCTGACAATCTTCCCCCTCCCTTATTCCTCCTTCGTCGACTCATGCAGTTACTCCTCCAACCACCCTCCGTGCAGGTCCCATACCCTCCCTTTAATGTTTTATCTTCTCAGGATTCATAGCTCTCCCTTCCTGCATACGCAACCATTTTATATCATTTCTCAGCATTTTCTTAAGATTTATTTCTCAGGTCATTAAATGTGATCTGTAGTTAACGTATTATTTAGTTAACCATAATTATTTTCCTTAATTCATTTTACTTTGTAATATTTAAGCATTCATCAAATTAGGGGCGTTACAATAACACTATTTTATGAAAATCATATATAAATCAACTCCCACATACTACACTAACACCCTCTTAACATGAAATACCATTTTATGAAAAATACATATGAATCAAATCCCCATGCACTATACTAGATTGCCTAGTAGTGCTTGCCCATTTTTTTGAAAAACAACCTAAGAATGAGTGGCTTGAATGCAACAACCAATGTTACTCCAAACCTTGAGACTAGTAGGATTTTAAATTGATTGAAAATTTCAATTTAGGCATCTTTTTTAGAGAGTCTTAACTATTTAAACAAACAGTGTAAATTGTTTTTTTTCATTATCACTATTTTTCTTCCTTTGTCCCTTCGATGAAAATTTTATAACACATATAGTGGAAGAGTTTTATGTTAAACTTGGTTATCCTTATCCTTAATAATTATGACCAATATCCATTATCAAACCTCATTCTAGAAGATCTAGTGAAAATTGAAGACTTAGAAGGAATTTGTTGAATAGGTTTTGGAAGTTTTACGAAAACGTTTTGTAATTGATCTACCTA
>ML835531.1:57581-79892 GCA_009831015.1 Picea engelmannii | reverse complement strand
ATGTTTATTCAAAACCATTTTAATGAGTGTGAAAAAGACAAGATCACTCAAAAATCTTTTCAATTTTAAGGAGTCTGAAAAGAGCTTAACTATGGACTCACTGCCTTTTTCTAGATCTAGTCTCCTTAGCCTGAAAAAGGTGAAATTTACTGAGGAGAACTTTCCCGGTGAGATGAATCTCTCGAGGTGTACCTTTTTCCTCCTTAATCTATAGGCCAGAAAAGGAGGTAAACTCATGCTAGTAGATGTTTTTCTGAACCAATTAACGAGTGTGAAAGAACAAGGTCACTCGACGATCTTTTCAATTTTAAGGAGTATGAAAAGAGCTTAACTATGGACTCCGTAATGGATGTTCTTCTGGACCGGTTTAACGAGTGTAAATAAAAAATCTCACCTGACGATCTTTTCACTTTTAGGGAGTCTGAAAAGAGCTTAACTATGGACTCCGTGGGGGTTCCTTTTTTGTAAATTTAGTCCCTCAGGCCCGAAAAAGGGTTAAACTTATACCTAATAATACTCTTCTAGTGAACTGAAGTTCCTAGAGTATACCTTTGTTCGTACAATTGGCCATCCAGACTGAAAAAGGGGTAAACTATCGTCGGACAGACATGCCTTCAAATTTTAGTTTGGCGAGTGTGAGGGGAAACAAGATCATTCAACAATATTTTCATGTTTAGAGGTTATGAAAAGGGCTTAAAAGAAGACTCGTTTGTTTTTTGGGAGTCCCAAGGGTGAGGCCAAAAGTGATAATATATCAAACATGTGAAGGCTCAAACTCGTAATCAAGACACGACTAAAAGGACTCCCGAGCCTATAGTCATTAGCAACGACTTGGACATCAAAATGCAACCAGGATCTACCTAGGGCATCCATGTGAGGGTAGGCTCTACCACTAAATTTCAACACTTCTAGAGAAGCAATGATGGTTTCGTGTCGCAATTCGGTGGGGTCGATCCTATGGTAAAGCG
This sequence comes from Picea engelmannii, assembly GCA_009831015.1. NCBI lineage: Eukaryota > Viridiplantae > Streptophyta > Pinopsida > Pinales > Pinaceae > Picea > Picea engelmannii. Next base: position 78,924 of record ML835531.1, on the reverse strand, counting down.
AAAAAGACAACAAGGTGCAAAAAGTGGAGGTGGAATCCTAACTTAAATGCCAACAGTTAGAAAAACAACTTTTACCAAAGGACCTTAGAAAGTGACCCATCACTCAAAAATTTTCCCAAACCAAAAGTGGAGTATGTCATAACATCCAATGAGAAACTTAAGAACCATGCTAAACGATTTTCAAGCCAGAAAAAACAACAAAAGGGTTCAAAAACTGACAAAAAGGGCCAAAAAAGTTTGTAAATAGAAGCTTGGCAGCTCATTCTCACCATTGCAAATTGAGAATTGACCAAAAAGCCAAAAACACCCCTTTGCTAAAAAAGTTGATGCCAGGAGCTTCAGTGCATGAAACGAACTTTCGCTCGAACCATGTAAGTATAAATCAACCCCTCTTGCAATTCAATACTTCCCTTTTTGTTCATTTTAGTTTTTTTGGGGGGCGCACACTCTTAAAAAGGGTTCAGCCCTGTGTGTACGCAGGATGTCCAAGGACAACACACGTATTCCCGTGGGTAGAAAACAATCTTCCCACGTGCATACACAATTGTGCTCAACACAGCCCGTGTACACCCTCAAACACATGGAAAATTTTGAAAAAAAAGAGTTTAACTCTCTTTTGAACTTGTCATTTTGCAGGATGCATGTCCATTGGAGAGAAAGGGAGCATGAAGACATTGATTCTTTTGTCGCTTTTCGACCTTGTTGCTCTCGTCATATTATCACAATGCGGGTTGTTGAAATTCTTCCAGTTTCCACTTATGAGGGCACAACCCAGGCTGTTGAATGTCTTGGTAGATTACTGGCACCCAGATGCTGAGGTATTTATGCTCTAGGGATAGTCGTTGACTCCAACAACTGAGGATATTTATTTTTTGACTGGCCTCTCAAGGAGAGGGGAACCAATCAACCTTCATGCTTTTCCTCCTAGGCCTCACAACATAGCCGAATTGATCGGGCTACACTACAAGGATGGCACAGATAAAGTGGGTTCTCAGGTGCCGATCCACAAGATTTTCAACCTATCACTGCAAGTGATAGTTTTACTTATTGGGCAGATTAATGGATCCGTGACCTTACATCAGACATCCCGGGTGCACATGCATTGTGCGGTACAATGATTAAATGCACGAGTGTTCGACTGGAGAACAATCATGCTGGATTGCATGAATAGACAACTGATAGAGTGTCGTGTGCAGAATAAAAAAAACTTTGGGTTTGAGACTATTCTATGTTCCTTTTTCTTTGAGAGGGTACCCAGTTTCAGTTCGCGAGAGACAGTATGTGGGCACATGGCCTATCTCCTAGTAGTGTGCATATGGGTGGCATTGTTTTCGTGACAGGGGGGAGGGAGGATCATTGAGGCCTTCAGTGATGCTTTTTTTGACTAGTGGTATCGACAGATTTTGGGTATAGAGGACTACCCCCATGTCGGGATCAACTTCTCCAGGGATCCTGACATGCCCGAACCTCCTGGAGAAAAACAAGGAGAGATAGGTATGTTTGTTTTTAATTGTTATTTAATTTTTATTTCTTTATATATATCATTTTTTATGCATACCAGAGTATCTAACAACTATGTATCTGTTATGTATAGATATGGGACCAGTGCATCCAACAAACTTCTTGAGGACTAGGCAATGTCCTTGACCGAAGGCAGGACCAACCACAATTGTTGGACCAACAACAACAAAAGGGGGACCTCCAACTGGAGAGGCTAAGAGAGTTTTGAGACGGGTGGAGTGGAACCTCACCGCGCTCACTCGCGTAGTCCCTATGGCAGAGATCGAGGATCTCCTGCCATCGGTGCAACATCACATATTTGGGGTGCCACAGACTTGGGTCCAACTCTTCTGGCGTTTGGAAAATGTCATGGTTCACTACGGTAGGGCCAATAGGCCCCACCCTTAGCTTAGGATGGACCACTTATGTGCCGAGGGCACGTTTTTGTATATTTTTGAGGGCATAAGCCTCGTGACATATACTGGACATATTTTTGAGGCACTTGCGTCCACCTATATACTATGAGACTTTTGATATATATATGCGTATTTACATCTTTTTATGTCTTATGGATTACATTTATTTACAAATGTATTTACATGTGTATGTGTGTGCTTTTTCTTATGTGTGTGCAATATGCCAATCTAATACTTGATTAGCTAGAGTATCTATCATTTGATTCAATCTCCTAGGAACATAGATATATGTAATGTAATCAAAACAACATTCTAGGAGGCGTACCCTAAGGAATCGTTGATGTAGAGTAGGATCATAAACGTGGTAAACTCCATTTAACTGGGACACAACCAATTGTGCATCTAAGTAGACCCAGAGGTAAGAGATACCATACGACAAGGCATCACGAAGCAACTCTATTACTGCATTGTATTCGATGACGTTATTTGTGGCGTCACCTATACAGATACCTCTAGAAGATAACAATTGGCCTTGAGTTGTGAAGATCACCCAAGCTACAAAAGCAAGCCTCCAAGTGTTTCGGTTAGCACCGTCTGTGAATCCAATGAACACATATGATTCACTTGACATCTTCCATAGTGAAAAATTTGACATAAAATATGACATGTCCATAAAACAAAAGAAAAAAACTAAAATGTATAAGAACTATACATATATACAAGAAGTCACCCAAGGAGACCCACCTACGAGTAATACTTCTTGAGGTAGAGCCCATTTCTAGGCTCTGCTAAAGCTTTCCCTTCAAATTCAAGCAGATGATAAGCACCCTTCTTTAATACCTCCTTCACAATGAACGGTCTGGACCACATGGTTTTGAACTTGCTTGCCCCAAGGGATCCTTATCTTAGTCATAGACCATGACAAGGTCGCCTTCGGAAAAAATACGAGGACGAACGGACCGATCATACTAACACTTGACTTTCTACTTGTGAGCCTCGTTAGCCAAGGCTACATCACATCATTTCTCATCGATCTGCTTGAGATATAATAAGCGTTCCACAAGTGGTGAAGTGTCTGGCAATAACTGTACTACCAACTTAAGAGATGGGATCTGTGATTCTATAGGCAAGACTGCTTCCAACCCATAAACAAGTTGAAAAGGTGAGAAACCAGTGGCAGTCTTTACAAACGTTTGGTAGGCCCACATTGTCGAGTATAACATCAAATTCCAATTTGACTTGGCCAAATTGATCGTTCGCTATAGAATGGTCTCGAGTGACTTATTCACAGCTTCCACCTGACCATTCGCTTGTGGGTAATAAGGTGATGTGTGTTCTTGTCTCAACCCTAGCTTTGACGTTAACTCATACATCATTTTATTTTGAAAGTGACTGCCATGGTAAGTGAAAATCTCCTTCGAGACACCGAACCTATTTATTATTTAATTAAACAAGAAGAGAGTTGTTGTCTCTCCATAATCCTTGAACTTTGGCATAGCTTCGACCCACTTGGTGAAGTATTCTACTGCTACGATGAAATAATGGTGCCCCCTGGATGAGGGGGGGGGCATGTAGTATAATCAATCCCCCACTTGGTGAAGGGGCCAACTGTAATGATGGGAAACATGGGAGGAGGATGTGCCCTCATATTCCATGAGAAGATATGACATGGGTGGCACCTCTTGACCAATTCAACACAATCTTTGATTAATGTCGGCCAATAGTAACCAACTTGTAGAATCTTTTGGGTTGTTTCCACCTAGACAAATGAACACCACATGCTCCAGTGTGGAATTCGTTAAGCATGATTTCCGCTTCTTCATGGGTGAGACATCGATGAAGGATGCAATCTATACCTCGACGATACAAAGTGTCTTCGAGAATAAGATAGTTTTTTTCCTGATGGCGTATATGTCGACGCTCATCACGAGAAGAAAAGGCAGGGAACTTCAAAGTATGGAGATAGATTAGTATATCTCCATACCAGGGGTCTGAAGATGTGATCAAAAACATATCTCCTTTAATAGGTGACTTTTCAGGTATAACATCACCTGACTCGACTAGAAGTTTCGAGATGAGTTCCACAAAGACCAACGACTTTTTGGATTTCATCGAAACAAAATCCAAGTCAAATTCATGGAGGATAACTATCCATCTACTAATATTTCCACCGATTACACATCGTGTCAACACATATTGGAATGGATTGATAGTGTCAATGATGGTGGTCTTGCAAAACATGATATAGTGACGAAACCGTTGGACAATATGAACTGTTGCCAACGCAATTTTATCAACATGGGAGTAGTTGAGTTCTGATCCAACCATGACTTGGCTCAGGTAGTAAATCATGTGCTCTTCAAGCAAATTGTCCTCTTGAACCAATACCATGTCGATGGTCGACTCTGCAGTGGCCAAGTACAATAAGAAATCTTTATTATAATTGGGTGGCCGAAGCAGGGGGGTAGACGTGAGGGTGTGTTTCAACGCTTCGAAAGAGCGTTGAGCGACTTCATCCCAATGGAAAGGAACATCCTTCTTTAGTAAACACATGAACCCTTTTGTGATCTCGACGTAGTTTGCGATGAAACGTCGTAAAAAATTCTCTTTTCCTTGTAAACTCTGAAGCTGAGGGACTGCACACGGGGGAAGCAACTGAACTATCACCTCAACCTTTAGAGGATCGACCATGATCCTTGTTGTCAAAACTATGAAACCTAGCAGATGACCTGACGTTACTCAAAAACTGCATTTGTTTGGATTCAAGCGAATCCGATAGTAGCGACATCGTTCAAAGATAAGTCAGAGGTATGTGGGATGATCAACTCTTTTATGAGATCGTGACGCTAAATCATCGAGATAAGCCTCGACTATGTGTTTGAGATCATGGAAAGCAAAAGACACGGCCCACTGAAAAGTGGCTCCAGCATTCTTTAGGCCAAAAGGCATCTTTCGATAAGAAAATGTACCCCATGGACATATAAAATTTGTTTTATGCTAGTCCTCGGGTTTGATCTATATCTGATTGTATCCAGAGAAACTGACCATGAAAGAAAAGACCTCACAGCCTGCACATTCATCGAAAATATGGTCAATAAATGGGGTGGGGAAATTATTCTTTGGACAAGCCTTCTTCAAATCACGGAAGTCTGTACATATGAAAATCGTACCCTGCTTTTTGTTGACTGGAACGAGATTTGACACCCATTGAGTCAATTGGACAGGGTAGATGAAACTAGCTTTGATTAGTTTCTCTACTTCATCCTTAATAGCTACTACTTTCCGAGGATTAATCAGACAAAGATTCTGCCAGACTGGCTTGGCATCAGGGCGAGTCGTAATCTAATTTTCGACGATTCTTGGATCAATTCCTGGCATTTCCTCATAAGACCAGGCAAAAACGTGTGGAATTCTTTAAATAAATTTATACAGATTTGAATCTCCTTAGGGGAATAGTCTGCTATGACGAAGACATTCTCCACGATGCCAGGGGTTCTGGAGATATCGATAGGTATCATTTTAGCGATGGTTTCCATATTACCCTCGGCATAAACTGTGTGCATAGCCAGGGGACTGATAGGAAAATACCTATCTCTAGTCATAGTCAACAAAAATTCTCCTGCCTCTATTCTTCCTAGATTTGGGAGGAAATATGATCTGTGATGGAGATCATCCCAGGGTCTATCTGGACCAGTCAATGCATCTAAAATTGCCTCGTCAGAGGGTAATGCCAAGTCTAAGGAATTGGTAGTGGCAAGGGAACCTTGAGCCTAGGAAGGCTCGAGAACTGGATCTAACTCCTGTGCAGGATTTAGATCGGGGCTAGCAGAAGCTTGCTGGACTATAGAGTACACAACTTCTGTCGTAGAAAAGGACATGGACATGCCATGGTGCCCTGTCCCTTCCATCATAGCTAATGGGGAAGGAAGAATCCACATATCATTAAAGTAAGTCGTGTGGAACGACGACACTGAAAATATTTAAGCCTTAGGCTGGTTGAGGACTGTCGATATCATTTTGACATTGTTGGAAGGAGGTGGGTAATCGAAAGTACCCATGAGAGGTGGGCACAAACCAACCCCCACGTTGACGACGTTGGGTTGTGGGTTATCAATCATCAGGACTGTGGATGCCCCAGATGAAGGGTCAGGTTTGGAGAAGGACAATTGATCAATGGTCACGATTCAACCCTCATGTGGAAACAACAAGACCCAAAAAATTGTGGCAATCACTGCATGCATGGAATATTTCCAACTTCTTCCTAACAGGAGGTTGTAGTCGATAGGCACATCAATCACTTCAACTTCGACGCATGAGGTCTTCCCTCCTAACTGCACGGGGAATGAAGGAATAATTCCATGTGGTCTGAAAGAATGACCGTCGAAATCCGTAAGAAGAGTAGGTGAAGGAGACAGAATGGGTTGGCCAATGGCCTTCCAACACGCCAATGAAATCATGCATGTCGAGGCATCCTCATTAACCACTGTACAAAAAATATTTCGGGTAGAAGATTTCATGGGGTGAGCCACTACTATTTGAAATGCGACGTGGTATGGGAGACGAGGCTTCAAGTCGGTTATATCAAGCATGATAGTTCCTAGATTACATGTCTCGGTGGATCCTAATATGGCTAGCAGAGCCTTTCTCTGTGAAGGGTAGCTTTGGAGGACCTCCAAAGCAGACATCGCGCAAGGGGTTTGTGACAAATCCTCCACCACATAGTAGTTTTGGGCGGCCCTCGCATTTGGATTATGTGAAGCCTTCTTGAACGCCCCTTTCTGGATGCGTGTTTTTGTTTCACCCATCATTCTCTTGATCTGGAGAGGAACAAATGGGTTTCAACTTCTTTACCCTTTTCGGCACTACTTGGCGTTCCGTAATCATGTTCCCTATTAGCTATGTGAACTTCACCTTTCAACATATAGATATTCGAGGATGATGGATTACTAGATGACGAAGGGGGTCCCTGACTACCCCCATCTGCATTTGTAGAGGATTGAGTTAAATTTTTCCCATGAGGAAATGGGTTCATTAATACTGCAGGCTGCTATTGCGCCAATAACTTTTGGGCCTCCGCGAGTTGAGGGCTCAGACGAGTCGGATGGTCTTCCGCGCAAAGGTTGCATAGATTCGACTTCTTCTTCTCCGTGTTTCCCTTGCCAACATTATTGGTCGTTTTCTTATCCCCCTTACCCTTCTTTCACTATTTTTTCTTCCCTTCGGCCTGTTGGTTGGCCTTTGGTTTCGTCGATTGCACGCTGTGTACATCCGACATTTGAGCAAGGGGAGGAGTTGAACTAGGATTTGGGCTGGCCACTGTCTGCTGTATCGAAAATTATTGCAAATGGTTTGACAATGGATCAATGGGTTTTTATTATGCTGAACCAATAATGTCATCGACATGTGGTCCAAACTTGTGTCTAGTCTTATCAAGAATAGACTGTGGCGCATCTGGAAAAACTTCATAAAGAAAACCAGACTAAGAGTAAATCATCTCTATCTGTTGAGCTCTCATTATCACTTCTTCCTCCGAAAAAACCCCTGATGTTGCTACATCCTTGGATAGCTGGGGTACCAAAGACTTAAGGAACCATTCCAGCAGGAATGCTGGTGGAACTGGTACTTTAATCAAACTCTTCTGGCGTCACCATTCTCGGATGTGATCAGAGATATGGTCATCCTTTGTCTTCTCAAATTTGGCCAGCAGTTCTATGCCGACATCGTATATCACAGGTAATTGAAAACGGTTTAAGAAAACCATTTCCAATTCGCTAAAAGTAGAGTATCTTGAGCGGTCAAGCTCGATGTACCATTTTGCGGCACTCCCAATAAAAGTGCGTTGAAACAGACTCAACTGGATGGAGTCATCCCTCAAAGAATTGGACAAGCACCATAGGTGAAATGTGGTCACATGATCGCCCAGATCTTCGTTAGGCTTACCTTTGAACTTTGGAATGTCGGAGGGAAAATTGGTCGGCATAGTAGGCTAACGTGGATTGTGACATATTGGGTCATTCAATAATCTTGACAAGTCTGGAAAATGCAAAGTTGCCAGAAATGATAGCTTAGGTTGTTGAGTGTGTACAGGAGGATAGGATCCTAGGATTTGGCTGGCACTAGGTTTCTAGGAAAAGTTAGGTTGTTGGTCTGGGTTCTGGTAAAAACCATGGCCTAGGCTAGCATTCAGATGCTGTGCTGGTTGATATGTCATCGACTGATTCCTGTAATAGGATGTTGAAGGATGAGAATGGATTTCTCTTGATGTTGTGTTCCAAATTTTCTGGAAAGGGTTGCCCCCTGCCGATGCTACAGACATAGGTACTGAGCCTTGCCTAGGGTTCCATTGACCATGGAAGGGGTTGCCCCCGGTTGACATCCCTGATGAGGGAACTGATCCATGCCATGGATTCCAAGGTCCTTGAGAAGTGTGTGCCCCCTATGCAGGATGTTGTGATCCAAAACTAGGGTTATCCCTGGCTGAGACGACAGCTGACGAGAATGCATTGTTACCAAACGTGTTGAACAAAGAGAACGACAAAGAACCCATTGGTGTGGTACTAGAAGAAGTTCCTTGACTACCTTCTCCAGACAGGTTGTAGTTCATGGTCGACCAGACGGGTTGATGAGGAGCGTCACCGAGTGAGGGAGACGACGGAGGTATATGAACCCTGTCCTAAGGGAAAGCATTATAAGTGGCTGAGGTGCCCCCCATGGACCCTTGCAGAGGAGCATTTGATCTCCCTGCCCCTAGACGCAAAGTCTATAGGGTGGAGTACGAAAGGACTGAGTTCATGTCAAAGTTGGGCATCCCATATGAAAATGAAGGGCCCGTCGCACTCTGCATAAATGGTGCAGTGATCACTTCCATGGATGGAATCATACCACTGCCCTAGGTAGAGGAAATTGAGACCATAGTGACCCGGAACTGTGAAGGTGAGTTAGGAGGCGGAATGGCTCCAGTTGTGGCAGTCGTAGAGGGAGTATGAGGACTCCCTAATGAAGTAGCAACATTTGATTCCATCATTTCTTGCAAGATTATTTGACACTCGTGATGCATTACCCTTGGAGTGGAAATCTGTATCAGAAGTGGTGCCAACAAGTCAGTGATCGGAGAGTTATACGGACTGAGAGATTCCGCTCCAAGGTCAGAAATAGTTGGTCCCTTCAAAAATGAATGTTCTCCTCTCAGAGATGGATCGGGTACAGTTTCTTGTGGCCTGGTCACCTCAAATGACCCTTCCTATTCAAGTCTTCACCTTCACGGTGGTGGTGGTGGCTCCAAGTTAACCGACAACAGGCCCAAAATCCTTCATGACTGGTGGAGATCTTAATCTTCCACTATGTGAGAATATTAATGACACACTAAGGATTTCTAACAGTGAAGACCAAAACACGCACTAGAAAAAGTTCCTATGAGATGCAGCAAGAAAACCACTATTACTAGTTGGAAGAACAGTTACAACAACCAACACTAGAGAAACTTACCGGTGCAAGTGAAACTCAAACACGGAAGCACCCTACGGGTATACTCTGCAAAGTGTGGCCCGATGTCTTCCCTCTATACTGCGGTATACCCCCGTAGTCACCTATGTAAGTCCCTAAAATCAAAGGCAACTAGGTTTCCAGCTCGTGAACAATTGCCAGGCGGGTATAATCGACAGTCGGGTAGACCGCAATGAGCAGGGTATCAAGCTCGAAACCTATCAAGGGTATCGAAAGCAAGTGTTCTGGAAGATGACTAAGGACCTCGAACGGATTCAAGACCCATGAATCTCTGTGGCAAATGTTATCAACATAATCCCAAGATAAGTCCTCTATATGCGTTCCTTCGCTACAATTGGTCTGGATTTGGAGGGGTTATCTCCGCTACCTTTCCACACACAAACTCGTGTTTAACCCCTGTGTTAGAGACGGGTCTCATATAATTTCCATGTTACTGGAATTTTTCACTCACTAGCACAAACTCCTATGTTTGTTTTATAGCCTTGAAGAGTTTCCTCTCCAACCTAATCAAGGCTCTAACCTAATCTAGTTGATGGACCCTACAAACATGAAAGTATGAATAATTTTAAGTGGTCTATCTTAAGTCAAAGGAACAAAAATGAAACTGATGGTGTTTGTAAAGAGATGAAAGAGAAGAACAAATGCTGGAAACAAAATTACTTCTTCTTCAACAAACAAAGATTTGCAAATTGAAAACTCTTTAACCAACTTTTCTAAATAACTTTTCTTTCTAAGATCTTTTAAAAGAAAAAACTCAAAACTGAATTTCGCTCGACTAAGAGTTGCTTAACGTCCTAAGTATTCAATAAATAACTTAATAAAGCACTCTTCTTCTTGACAAGTAAAGACAACTAACCTAACTACTTAACCCAAAAAGAAACTGATTTTTTTTTTTTAAATGCTTCAAAATAAGAAACTTGAAAATGAATTCTTTTTCTTTTCTTCCAAAGAAAGAAAAAGGGAAAAGTGAAGACAAGATGAGACCAAAAAATAACTTTTGGTCTACCACGGCTTGCAGAGAGTTACTGGCAATACTAAACAAGCTAATCAGAAAAACTCACAAAACTTGTCTCAAACCCTAATCAAGAAAACACAAGAAATCTTGATAAATAAAAAGCCAATTGTCATCAAACCTAGGCCAAAGACTGCAAAAAACAGAGACTAGGGCTAGATCAAGAAAAACCCTGAGAAATATGGCTTCATTCAGGGAAGAGGATGACTACCTCTTCCTTAAAAAAGATTTTTATGAGACATGTATGCAACTGATACTTCAACAGCCTATGTATGTACGTTGGCTGTCCAAAGATAGGGCACGTATGTACACGTGCAAACCCACTGTAGGTCATGTACACCTCTGTGAATTCTCTAAAAATAAAACTAATAGTTAAGCAAACTAGGCAGGGAGTACTGGTATGGAAGACCAGAATCCCTTAAAGACACAGAAACTTACAAAAATTCAAGAATCAGTAAATAAACCAATTAAAGACACCCAAAAACAAAAATCCCCTAAAAACCCTAGAGGTTCCCCAATGCGGTTGCCAATTATGCTATAGTGAGAAAACCCCCCTATGGACTACACTAGGGTTCTAAAGTGCAGGAAGAGCTAACCATATAAAGTCTCCTACTTTTAACAACTATCCCGACTAAACCCCACATTCATGCATAAAGTACAAAGTATAGGGATCCAGTAGTCTTACCTTAAACTCCGCGTCCGGTGTCGATCCCTTTGGGTTCAATTGTTCTCTGACTGCAAATATCCTCCCAAGGATGACTTGCATTCACCAAAATACAAACAAGAAACTATGAACTTGCATTCTATATATGAATTATGGGTTAGATGTCATAATAAAATATAAATCAAATATCAAGATTGAACACATCATGTGGCGGGATGAAAAAAGTACTTGTTTATATTAATCTCGCAAAGTCACTTACAAAATGAGATCGACGACTGCTACTCAAACCCAGTCCTGAGCTCCTCCTCACCAAGATCTAATTGCTTCCACATATCTTCTCTTCAGCTCTCTCTAGGAAATGGATTAGGCTAGTAATGGAGGAAAAAGGCTAGAATAGGGAATTTTGGCTCAAAACTCACAATGTGGCTGCAAATTCTTGGGGCAAGGGGGGATTATGAAATGGGCAGAGTTTCACTAATTTCATGATTCTTGTAGGAATGGGACCCCAAAACCTTCTTTTATATGCCAAAAAGATAGTTTTTCGATTGGGTGATGGGCTATGGGTAGTCAATTGGTTAGGAAACTACCCAAAATCCGTATTCCCTTGCAACTTTTTATTTTTTTGCAACTTTTTTGGGTATAAATGGGTTGTAATGGTGCAACTAGCGTACGTACGCGAGATGTAGTGGTGCAGAAAGTGTACATACACAGGCAGTAATGGTGCAGAGCGCGTACATCTTCAAAAATATGTTTTTTAAGAAGAGCTTTTAGTGATAGCTTGGAAAAAATGGCAAGTAAGATGGCCTAATCCTAGGTATGCATGTATGGTGCAATTTAGGGTTATAACATCAACCAACATGAGGTCGACATACATACGTGTGGCAACCGACTGAGGACCAAATGAATGCCAACTGGTAGTCGACTGGTAATACGATTTGGAGTCGACAGTAACATAATCATAAGATTTGCAAAATTTGCAGCCAATGATATGCATGGATATGTAACTGTTTTTCGGCTCCAAGTCTTTAGGGTTTTCCTATTTTAAATCATATAAAGAGGGGTGTTGTAAGGCCATAAAGGCTATTGAAACATTTGTAGGATAGCTAGTATTTAGAGAAATATTTAGATGTAGGTTGTTGGTCATGTAGATGTAAGCCGAATTGGCTACAGGGTTGTTCTTGCGCATGAAATAGGGTATGATGTCGATTGTGTCTTAGGTGTGGACCAAGGTTATAAATGTAACCTTTTATTTAGATTGAATAATACAACAAAAGAATAGAACGCTCAAGGAATGTTGGTTTTCCTGATTTGGGTTTCCAGGGTAAAATCTATCTGCACTGTGTGATTGCTTTGTCATTTACGTTCTTGATTAAAATCTTCTTCTCCTCTACTAGTTTTAGTGTGGAAGTGTCTCTCATTTCCTGACAGTCACCTCTTTTGATTTTCAAAGCATCTAACTCAAACACAATTTCTCTTAAACTTTTACTCGTTTTAAGATAGAAAGCGTTAATTTGCTTCATTTGGATACTATATGGAAGTTTTTGTTCTCTTTTGTGGGTGTCTCTTAGACAGGAAACTTTTTCTGCAAATGTTCCCACAAGTTCCTTTTATAAATCTTTGTCATTCTCTAGATCCTTTTGGAGATATTCTATGAAATGCATAATCCTTGTTGAAAATTTGGTTGAACTTTGTGCTAGCTCCCATATTTCATGAATTAGGTCTATTCTTTTTTGTATTCCATCTCCAACATATTTTCTCATAACCAACAACAGACTAGAGGAACCTTTCAATTTGCTACTTCTTTATGGGACACCCTCAAGGGTAATTGTTGGTTGAATTGCAGCTAGAGGTTCAATAAACAATCATTTCATAATTAAGAATTTTCCCAATTCCTTTTTTCTTTCTTTTAAAACTAAATTCTCTTTCTCAATATAAAAAATGGATTCTTTTAGTGCTTACCCGGTTTCTTCGAGAAATTGTACAATTTTTTAGGGTTCAACCCCCTGGAAATCAATTTCTAATTTCCACTTCTCAGACACTTTCTTGTTTTTCATGTTAACCTTTTCTATTAACAATTTCTTGGAACTTTTATGGTAGGCCATGTGGTGAAGTGTGACGGATTCTTCTTCAAATATCTTTGGTTCTTGGGTAACTAGAGCCTCAACAATTTCCTGATTTTCCAACAATATTTGCTCTAAATAGTTGGTTTCTTCTATCACTTCGTTTACATCCATAGCTCAAGGATTTTCCTCAATTTCAGGCATCTCCAGTTCCATTTTATGAGTTTCTCTCTTTATTTTAACATGAGTATATACAACATGATATTTTTCCATTTTTTTCTTTGTAGGGTATTTGTCACAACTATCATCCGAGTTCTTGGCAGGTGTTTTTATTGGTTCTAGACCACTACTTCTAGGTTTTGTCTTTAAAAAAGTACCTCTCTATGAAACATTGGGTGAATTAGGGTTTTTGCTTGTTGATTCTCTGCCCTTTTTTCTGTAGAACTCATTAGTTCTATCCAACTCTTCAATATCATTATGGGATTCTTCAATTGATTCCTCGGGGAGATTTTAAATGTCTCATGTTCCTTCCTTGAACTGTTCATACTTACAGAAATAAGAAGAGTATCCCACCAAGGACATGTGTGCAGAAAATAGGTACATAGGGTCAAAACCCTCGATCCATTTAGCTTCCTTCAAACCAAGGTTGTCAAGTTGACCTACAAATTCATCCAAGTGACAAACATGTTTGACAACAATTTCTCCAACTCTCCAGGGAAATCAAGTGAACTGCTTCTTCCTTTTTTCATTGAAGAAGTGTGCCCACTACTTGTACTGTTTGCACACCTCGGTGACAAAGAGTTTATCATATACATAAAATGGGAGTAAGAAGGGTTTCCCTTGGAAACCGAATAGTCTCAACAAACTAAAATCCTTCGTAGTCTCAAAAATTCATTTCTTGACAAGAAAGGAGGCAACTTCTAGGGATAGTCTAGATGTAGTAGCACCAAAGATTAACTTTTTGTAATTATAAATAATATTGTTGTGGACCACATAGAAATTGTATTTAGCTTTATGTCTCCATAAGGATGGATACTAGAAAGAGATTGGTTCCACCTTGAAATCAACATTCATTTCCCTCAACAAGTCTTCGAAGATGTGGTAGTAGGCCATGGAAAATATAAAATAAGAAGTCATATAGAATGTTCAGGTTTTTCTCAAACCACCCAATTGAAATGAAATCTGATTTGAAATAATTCGGCCCTAGTCAATTAGGAAATCTTCATGTACAAAAAAATGAAGAATATAAACAATATAATTTTGCACATAGGTTGTGGAATTATTGAGGTGAAAAAAACTAAGCATACAAATAAAATCTAACCTATCCTATCCTACTAGGAGCAACTATGGTAGCCAATTAGCAACTAGAAATGAAACTAATCCCTGAAAAAGACTTATTTCAGATAGTTGCTAGGAAGAAACAAGGTTAGACAACACATGCATACATAAACATAACTAGATTAGTCTAAGATACGAAATTACATGCATAAACTAATCATTATCCCAGGACAAAATATAAGAAAGAGCAAACAAAGTTGCAATAAAGATTTCTATTTGCATACTAATAGTCTATAAGCAAAAGAACATTGTTCAACACATGTAAACATCATATAGTATGACGAAAATAGTTTACAAGAAGTTATCATGCACAAGAGTTAGTAGCTCTAACAAAATGGCCCTGAGGGCTTCTGAATATTAATTCTAACAATAGTTTTTGAATATACAATGCTTGAAGAGCCCTTTCAAAATGGGACTCTTCCTTTATTTATAGTAATTTGAGTAACTAATAGTAGGGTCTTATTGGATTTTACAAGAAGCAGTTACAAGTCTTTTTAGCTTCCCCTTCTCAAATATTGTTGACAAGTGTTAGAATAGGATGAATATGATGATGGTTGGAAAAAAGACAAAATAGAAGGTAGTTGTTTGAAGGGAAGCTACATGGTAGGTCAAGTTGTTTGAAAGGGTTTTCATGTCCCTTGTCATATTGGCCATGAAAACATGGATCATAGTTTAAGTCTTGGTTGATCGAACTAGATGCTCCTCCATTAAGTATATTGTCACCTTTGTAGTTGCCTGAGCATATTCTTATCTCTGGTTCATATTTTGTTGGATTTATTTAAAGATACACTCTTCTATTTTGGTATTTCTAAGCTCCTCGATGGGAGGTAGATTCCCTTTATGCATCAAACGTGTGAAACCTTGTGGAATTGTGTGCAGATGGCCAGTGAGATCTTTGTTTCCTTCTTATCTCTCTCCCTAGTTTGTTGGCAACGATCAAGGGAAGCAACTCGACCAAAGCATTTGGGTTCTCAACGATTCATCGTTGTATATAATTCAATATGTTAGCATTGAGAGTCACCCTCATATTTCAAGAGGATAATCCCAGTACCCATCGGAATGTTTGGTGGAGGTTGGTTTTATGAGTGGAGGTCAAATGTACATAGTTCAGTACAAGAACATTTTAACACAGGAACTGGACTAGAAATGCATAGGGAAATGAGGTCCTCGTTAGCTTAATTCAGTGGTTTAAGGTTAAAGGTGAGAAGAAGGAAGACTTAGTGAGAAAGGTGGACAAGTCTACCATGGACATCCGTCTTTCAAGCAGCTTGGTGAAGAAAAAATCAGGGACAAGAGCACTCTTGAACTTAATTTTCAAACACCGAAATATATTACAACATCCTAATAATCAAACCTCCATTACTACGTGACTATAACAACTCGTTTGGATCCTCCATACACAGGCATTTCAGCATAAGAAGAAGCAAGATAACAAAGAAACTGACGAAAACTGGTCACAACAATATTGTAATGAAACCTACATTACAATGCAACTACAACCCTCGTCTGGATCCTCCATGCATGAGTGTTTCAACACAGATTAAACAAGATGATGAAATAAACTGACTTCTATTAATGCGAAAGTCTCAAATATCATACAAAACCAAAGAACAACTATGTTATCAAAATATTACAAAATAGGGAGCTCTGCTCAACCAGTTAACGACCATAACTAATTATTACAATGATCTATATATACTCAAATCCATTCACAACTGCTAGAAGTGTGATCTGATCTAGCCATCTCGTCTAAATATTTCCACCCGTGTACCTTTTATGTCGGACTATGCGTGTATCTTCCTCGGGCTGACAACTCTGTCTCCTTGGCCAGGGCTTCCATGCCATCTATTTATGGAGTGAGACGAGGTTTCAACTACCGGCCTGTGTCCATTAACTGATATCTCCTTGGGCTCAAGACAAGGCCTAATAACTAGGGGTCAGCCACTTGCTGTGATTAGGTATGATGTTGAATGAGCACGTGAATTCAGAGATGTCGAAAGTAGTTTGGAACCATACCGCTTTTGAGCCTAAAATGTATTGTCTTCCACCATGCCACTCTCCCCAAAACCACGGTTTACATTTCGGCCTGGCTCAAAGATTTTAACATCCGAGCACGTTGTGGCCTCGAAATGGAGTGCAGCCATTGGTCTGGTTGTGATCTGATATCTGGGTAGTCCTATTGTTTTATCACCACTACTAAAGCTTTACCTTCCCGCCAACTTTATAAACTCTTTAATTATTCTTGGGGGAGGTGCCAATTTTAGTGCTGGGGAGATTTGATGTCGAACAAGTTATTTCCCGGAGAACGACTTCCCAAAGTTGACGTGGTGACCTGACGTCACTGTGATGATGTGTCATGGAAAGGAGGGTGACACGTGTCACTTGGAAACAAGAAAATGATATGCCCAAAGGTGCCTGGACTGAATGCCACGTGTCAACGCCAGATGGATAGGTGGCAAAAGAACTATAACCCCATAGCAGAAATACTTCGGGAATTTTCAAACAAGGAGGGAGCGAGAACGCCAAAGCTCCAGAGTCTGGAGTAGATGTAGGAGGACATGTGACAAAGATCCATGCACTGTGTGGGAATGTGTTCTGGAGGAAAACAAAAGAGAGGAGCCTAAACTCTTGAGCTGAAATTTTAACCCAATGTACCTTGATCCGTCTACTAAATATCCTCCAAGTCGTTCCTTCTGAATCATTGTAGACAAAAAGCTATAGCAAAAATTCCAAGGTGTCTCAGATGTAGCAACAAAACCACAAGACCTTGAGCTCTGATACCATATGTTAGGAACCAAATATCAATATAGCATAGAAAAACCTCAGAATAAGTACTCAACGCCTTGAAAAAGAGATAAATTCAGATAATAATCCTCTTCGAGGGGGAAATCTCCTTATGCCCACATAAATGTTCAATTACAAGATGATTCAAAATGAAAATGTCTCCTTGGTATATATAGGAGACTAGGAGGTATAATTACAACTAATGGACTAAAGCCGACATAAATAAAATAACATTACTAATATAATATGCCCCAATTAAGGGTTAATGAGCCCCTATTTAGGGCTTAACATCCTCTTTTTGGGGTATATTTGATTTTTTGTCTTTTTCAATAATTTTGGAAAGCTTGAAAAAGAATAAAAGAATGCTACGTTACAAAGGAGGAACGAGTGTCATAAACATACTAGTTCCAAGCACAATGAACACACCGATGCTTAGAGCAAGGAGACATGTGCAGGAAAAGGACACTCGGGAAAATTCCTCCATGGGTCAACGTGTCAAGACGTAGAGGCAAAGTGCTACAAGGCTTGCATATAAGACATGCTTCAAAGGTTCAGTTGAGAGAAACATGGTGCCGACATTAGTCCAAAGACGCAGGAATGCAAATGCGATTAATAGGACACAATGATAACGTCCTTCAATGTAATTTTAAATGAGCCCAGAGAAGGTAATCTAAGTGGTTTTTCATTTTTAGAGAGTCCGAAAAAGCGCAAAAGAAGACTCCATTGGGGTACCTTTTTCGAAGATAGTCTAGTCGGATCAAAAAAGGGATAAATTAGCACCGAAAAGACGTTTATTCAAAACCATTTTAATGAGTGTGAAAAAGACAAGATCACTCGACAATCTTTTCAATTTTAAGGAGTCTGAAAAGAGATTAACTATGGACTCACTGCATTTTCCTAGATTTAGTCTCCTTAGCTTGAAAAAGGTGAAATTTACTGAGGAGAACTCTCCCAGCGAGATGAATCTCTCGAGGTGTACCTTTTTCCTCCTTAATCTACAAGCCAAAAAAGGGGTAAAATCATGCCAATAGATGTTTTTTTGAACCAATTAATGAGTGTGAAAGAACAAGGTCACTCGATGATCTTTTCAATTTTAAGGAGTCTAAAAAGAGCTTAACTATGGACTCTGTAATGGATGTTCTTCTAGACCGGTTTAACGGGAGTGAATAAATAAGCACACCCGACGATATTTTCACTTTTAGGGAGTCTGAAAAGAGCTTAACGATGGACTCCGTGGGGGTTCCTTTTTCGTAAATTTAGTTCCTTAGGCTCGAAAAAGGGTTAAACTTATACCTGAGAATACTCTTCTAGCGAATCGAAGTTCCTAGAGTATACCTTTGTTCATACAATTGGCCATCCAGACTGAAAAAGGGGTAAACTACCGCTGGACAGACGTGCCTTCAAATTTTAGTTTGGCGAGTGTGAAGGGAAAAAAGATCGCTCGACAATATTTTCATGTTTAGAGGGTCTGAAAAGGGCTTAAAAGAAGACCTGTTTGTTTTTTGGGAGTCTCGAGGGTGAGGCAAAAAGTGACAATATATCAGACATGTGAATTCTCAAATTCGTAATCAAGACACGAATAAAAGGACTCTCGAGCCTATAGTCATTAGCAATGACATGGACACCAAAATGCAACCAGGATCTACCTAGGGCATCCATGTGAGGGTAGGCTCTACCACTAAATTTCGACACTTCTAGAGCAACAATAACGGTTCCGTGTCACAATTCGGTGGGGTCGATCCTATGGTAAAGAGAAAAAGACAACAAGGTGCAACAAGTGGAGGTGGAATCCTAACTTAAATGCTAACTGTTGGAAAAACAACTTTTACCAAAGGACCTTAGGAAGTGACCCATCACTTGAAAAGTTTCCCAAACCAAAAGTGGAGTATGTCGTAACATCCAATGAGAAACTCAAGAACCATGCTAAACAATTTTCAAGCCAGAAAAAACAACAAAAGGGTTCAAAAAATGACAAAAAGCGCCAAAAAAGTCTATAAATAGAAGCTTGGCAGCTCATTCTCACCATTGCAAATTGAGAATTGACCAAAAAGCCAAAAACACCCCTTTGCTAAAAAATTTGATTTCGGGAGCTTCAGTGGATGAAATGAATTTTCACTCGAACCAAGTAAGTATAAATGAACCCCTCTTGCAATTCAATACTTCCCTTTTTGTTCATTTTAGTTTTTTTGGGCCGCGCACACTCTTAAAAAGGGTGCAGCTCTACGTGTACGCGGGATGTCCAAGAACAACATGCGTATGCCCACGGGCAGAAAACAACCTGCCTACGTGCATACGCAACTATGCTCAACACAACCTACGTACACCCTCAAACACATGGAAAATTTTGAAAAAAAAGAGTTTAACTCTCTTTTGAACTTGTCATTTTGTAGGATGTATGTCCATTGGAGAGAAAGGGAGAATGAAGAAATTGATTCTTTGGTCGCAAAAGACCTTGTTTCTCTTGTCATATTAGCACAATGTGGGTTGTTGAAATTCTTCCAGTGTCCACTCATGAGGGCACAACCCAAGCTGCTAAACACCTTGGTATATTACTAGCACCTAGATACTGAGGCATTTATGCTCGAGGGACTGGCCTCTCAAGGAGAGGGGAACCAGTCAACCTTCGTGCTTTTCCTCCTAGGCCTCACAACATATCCGAATTGATCGGGCTACACTACGAGGCTGGCACAGATAAAGTGGGTTCTTAGGTGTCGATCCATAATATTTCCAACCTATCACTGCAAGTGATAGTTTTACTTATTGGGTGGATCACCGGATCCGTGGCCTTACATCAAGCATCCCGGGTGCACATGCATTGTGAGGTACAGTTCTTAAATGCACGAGTGTTCAAATGGATCAAAACCATGCTGGATTGCATGAAGAGACAACTGACAGAGTGTCATGTGAGGAATAACAAAAACTTCAGGTTCGAGACTGTTCTATGTTCCTTTTTCTTCAAGAGGGTACCAAGTCTCAGTCTGTGAGAGACATTATGTGGGCACGTGGCCTCTCTCCCAGTAGTGTGCATATGGGTGGCACTATTTCTGTGATAGGGAGGAGGGAGGACCATTGAGGCCTTCAACAATGCTTTTTTTGACTGGTGGTCTCAACAGATTTTGGCTATAGAGGACTACCCCTATGTCGGGATCAACTTCTCCAGGGATCCTGACATGCCTGTACCTCCTGGAGCAGAACGAGGAGAAAGGTATGTTTGTTTTTAATTGTTATTTAATTTTTATTTATTTATATATATATATCATTTTTTTATGCGTACCAGAGTATTTGACAACTATGTATCTTTTATGTACAGATGTGGGACCAGTGCGCCCAACAGACTTCTCGAGGACTAGGCAATGTCCTCGACCAGAGGCAGGACTAGCCGCAGTTGTCAGACCAACAACAACAACAAGGGGACCTCCAGTCGGAGAGGATAAGAGAGTTTTGAGATGGGTGGAGTGGAACCTCACTGTGCTCACTCGCGCAGTCCCTATGGCAGAGATCGAGGATCTCCCGCCATCGATGCAACCTCACGTATTTGGGGTGCCACAGACTTGGGTCCAACTCTTTCGGTGTTTGGAAAATGTCATGGTTCACTACGACAAGGTCAACAAGCCTCTCCCTTAGCTTAGGATGGACCACTTATGTTCAGAGGGCACTTTTTTGTATATTTTTGAGGGCACAAGCCTCGTGACTTATACTAGACATATTTTTGAGGCACTTGTGCCTACCTATGTACTCTAAGACTTTTGATATATATGTGCATATTTACATATGTTTATGTCTTATGGATTACATTTATTTACAAATGTATTTACATGTGTATGTGTGTGCTTTTTCTTATGTGTGTGCAATATGCCAATCTAATACTTGATTAGCTAGAGTATATGTCATTTGATTCAATCTCCTAGGAACATAGATATATGTAATGTAATCAAAACAACGTTCTAAGAGACGTACCCTAAGGAATTGTCGATGTAGAGTAGGATCATAAACGTGGTAAACCCCATTTAACTGGGACATAACCAATTGTGCATCTAAGTAGACCCGGAGGTAAGAGATACCATGC
>ML835531.1:41850-57481 GCA_009831015.1 Picea engelmannii | reverse complement strand
GACATGGACACCAAAATGCAACCAGGATCTACCTAGGGCATCCATGTGAGGGTAGGCTCTACCACTAAATTTCGACACTTCTAGAGCAACAATAACGGTTCCGTGTCACAATTCGGTGGGGTCGATCCTATGGTAAAGAGAAAAAGACAACAAGGTGCAACAAGTGGAGGTGGAATCCTAACTTAAATGCTAACTGTTGGAAAAACAACTTTTACCAAAGGACCTTAGGAAGTGACCCATCACTTGAAAAGTTTCCCAAACCAAAAGTGGAGTATGTCGTAACATCCAATGAGAAACTCAAGAACCATGCTAAACAATTTTCAAGCCAGAAAAAACAACAAAAGGGTTCAAAAAATGACAAAAAGCGCCAAAAAAGTCTATAAATAGAAGCTTGGCAGCTCATTCTCACCATTGCAAATTGAGAATTGACCAAAAAGCCAAAAACACCCCTTTGCTAAAAAATTTGATTTCGGGAGCTTCAGTGGATGAAATGAATTTTCACTCGAACCAAGTAAGTATAAATGAACCCCTCTTGCAATTCAATACTTCCCTTTTTGTTCATTTTAGTTTTTTTGGGCCGCGCACACTCTTAAAAAGGGTGCAGCTCTACGTGTACGCGGGATGTCCAAGAACAACATGCGTATGCCCACGGGCAGAAAACAACCTGCCTACGTGCATACGCAACTATGCTCAACACAACCTACGTACACCCTCAAACACATGGAAAATTTTGAAAAAAAAGAGTTTAACTCTCTTTTGAACTTGTCATTTTGTAGGATGTATGTCCATTGGAGAGAAAGGGAGAATGAAGAAATTGATTCTTTGGTCGCAAAAGACCTTGTTTCTCTTGTCATATTAGCACAATGTGGGTTGTTGAAATTCTTCCAGTGTCCACTCATGAGGGCACAACCCAAGCTGCTAAACACCTTGGTATATTACTAGCACCTAGATACTGAGGCATTTATGCTCGAGGGACTGGCCTCTCAAGGAGAGGGGAACCAGTCAACCTTCGTGCTTTTCCTCCTAGGCCTCACAACATATCCGAATTGATCGGGCTACACTACGAGGCTGGCACAGATAAAGTGGGTTCTTAGGTGTCGATCCATAATATTTCCAACCTATCACTGCAAGTGATAGTTTTACTTATTGGGTGGATCACCGGATCCGTGGCCTTACATCAAGCATCCCGGGTGCACATGCATTGTGAGGTACAGTTCTTAAATGCACGAGTGTTCAAATGGATCAAAACCATGCTGGATTGCATGAAGAGACAACTGACAGAGTGTCATGTGAGGAATAACAAAAACTTCAGGTTCGAGACTGTTCTATGTTCCTTTTTCTTCAAGAGGGTACCAAGTCTCAGTCTGTGAGAGACATTATGTGGGCACGTGGCCTCTCTCCCAGTAGTGTGCATATGGGTGGCACTATTTCTGTGATAGGGAGGAGGGAGGACCATTGAGGCCTTCAACAATGCTTTTTTTGACTGGTGGTCTCAACAGATTTTGGCTATAGAGGACTACCCCTATGTCGGGATCAACTTCTCCAGGGATCCTGACATGCCTGTACCTCCTGGAGCAGAACGAGGAGAAAGGTATGTTTGTTTTTAATTGTTATTTAATTTTTATTTATTTATATATATATATCATTTTTTTATGCGTACCAGAGTATTTGACAACTATGTATCTTTTATGTACAGATGTGGGACCAGTGCGCCCAACAGACTTCTCGAGGACTAGGCAATGTCCTCGACCAGAGGCAGGACTAGCCGCAGTTGTCAGACCAACAACAACAACAAGGGGACCTCCAGTCGGAGAGGATAAGAGAGTTTTGAGATGGGTGGAGTGGAACCTCACTGTGCTCACTCGCGCAGTCCCTATGGCAGAGATCGAGGATCTCCCGCCATCGATGCAACCTCACGTATTTGGGGTGCCACAGACTTGGGTCCAACTCTTTCGGTGTTTGGAAAATGTCATGGTTCACTACGACAAGGTCAACAAGCCTCTCCCTTAGCTTAGGATGGACCACTTATGTTCAGAGGGCACTTTTTTGTATATTTTTGAGGGCACAAGCCTCGTGACTTATACTAGACATATTTTTGAGGCACTTGTGCCTACCTATGTACTCTAAGACTTTTGATATATATGTGCATATTTACATATGTTTATGTCTTATGGATTACATTTATTTACAAATGTATTTACATGTGTATGTGTGTGCTTTTTCTTATGTGTGTGCAATATGCCAATCTAATACTTGATTAGCTAGAGTATATGTCATTTGATTCAATCTCCTAGGAACATAGATATATGTAATGTAATCAAAACAACGTTCTAAGAGACGTACCCTAAGGAATTGTCGATGTAGAGTAGGATCATAAACGTGGTAAACCCCATTTAACTGGGACATAACCAATTGTGCATCTAAGTAGACCCGGAGGTAAGAGATACCATGCAACAAGGCATCGCAAAGAAACTCTATTACTGCACTGTATTCGGTGACATTATTTGTGGCGTCACCTATACAGATACCTCCAGAAGATAAAAATTGGCCTTGAGTTGTGAAGATCACCCAAGCTGCAGAAGCAAGACTCCGAGTGTTCCGGCTAGCAGCGTCCGCGAATCCAATGAACACGTCTGATTCACTTGACATCTGCCACAGTGAAAAATTTGACATAAAAAATGACACGTCCATAAAAAAAAGGACAAAAACTAAAATGTATAAGAACTATAAATATATACAAGAAGTCACCCAAGGTGACCCACCTACGAGTAATACTTCTTGAGGTAGAGCATATTTCTAGGCTCCGCTAAAGATTTCCCTTCAAATTCAACCAGATGATAAGCACCCTTCTTTAATACCTCCTTCACAATGAACGGTCTGAACCACATGGGTTTGAACTTGCCTGCCCCCAAGGATCCTTATCTTGGTCATAGACCATGACAAGGTTGCCTTCAGAGAAAATTCGAGGATGAACGGACCGATCATACTAACACTTGAATTTCTTCTTGTGAGCCTCGTTAGCCAAGGCTGCATCACGTCGTTGCTCATCGATATGCTTGAGATATAATAAGCGTTCCTCAAGCGGTGAAGTTTCTGGCAATAACTGTACTGCCAACTTAAGAGATGGGATCTGTCATTCTATAGGCAAGACTGCTTCCAACCCGTAAACAAGTTGAAAAGGTGAGAAACCAGTGGTAGTCTTTACAGACATTCGGTAGGCCCACAATGTCAAGTATAACATCAAATACCAATTTGACTTGGTCAAATTGATCGTTCGTCGTAGAATGGTCTCGAGTGAATTATTCACAGCTTCCACCTGACCATTTTCTTGTGGGTAATAAGGTGATGAGTGTTCTTGTCTCAACCCTAACTTTGACATTAACTCAGACATCATTTTATTTTGAAAGTGACTGCCATGGTAAGTGAAAATCTCCTTCGAGACGTCGAACCTTGCTATTATCTGATTAAACAAGAAGAGAGTTGTTGTCTCTCCATCATCCTTGAACTTTGGCATAGCTTCGACCCACTTGGTGAAGTAGTCTACTGCTACGATGATATAACGGTGCCCCCTGGATGAGGGGGGTGGAATGTAGTATAATCAATCCCCCACTTGGTGAATGGGCTAATTGTGATGACGAGAAACATGGGAGGAGGATGTGCCCTCATCTTCCGTGAGAAGATATGACACGGGTGGCACCTCTTGACTGATTCAACACAATCTTTGATTAACGTCGGCCAATAGTAACTAGCTCGTAGAATCTTTTGGGTTATTTCCAACCTAGACAAATGACCACCACATGCTCCAGTGTGGCATTCATTAAGAACGAGTTCTGCTTCTTCATGGGTGAGACATCGATGAAGGATGCAATCTATACCTCGACGATACAAAGTGTCTTCGAGAATAATATAGTTTTTTTCTTGATGGCCTATACATCGACGCTCATCACGAGAAGAAAAGGCAGGGAACTTCAAAGTATGGAGATAGACCAGTATATCTCCATACCAAGGGTCCAAAGATGCGATCAAAAACATATCTCCTTTAATAGGTGACTCTTCCGGTATAACATCACCTGACTCGATCGGAAGTTCTGAGATGAGTTTCGCAAAGACCATCGACTTTTTGGATTTCGATGAAACAAAATACAAGTCAAATTACTGGAGGATAACTATCCATCTACTGATATTTCCAACAATTACATGTCATGTCAACACCTATTGGAATGGATTCACAGTGTCAATGACGGTGGTCTTGCGAAACATGATATATTGACGGAACTGTTGGATAGCATGAACTGCTACCATCGCAATTTTATCAACATGGGAGCAGTTTAGTTCTGATACAACCACACCTCGGCTCAGGTAGTAAATCACGTGCTCTTCAAGAAAATCGTTCTCTTGAACCAAGATCATGTCGATGGTCGACTCTGCAGTGGCCAAGTATAATAAGAAATCTTTATTATAATTGGGTGGTTGAAGCAAGGGGGCAGACGTGAGGGTGCATTTCAATGCTTAGAGCGTTAAGCGACTTCATACCAATGGAAAGGAACATCCTTCTTTATTAAACACATGAACCCTTTTGTGATCTCGGCATAGTTTGCGATGAAACACCGTAAAAAATTTGCTTTTCCTTGTAAACTGTGAAGTTGAGGGACTGTGCACGGGGGAGGCAACTGAACTATCGCCTCAACCTTTAGAGGATCTACCATGATCCGTATTGTCAAAACTATGAAACCTAGCAGACGACCCGACGTCACGCAGAAACTGCATTTGTTTGGATTCAAGCGAATCCGATAGTAGCGACATCGTTCAAAGATAAGTCGGAGGTGTGTGGGATGATTATCTCTCTTACGATATCATGACGCTAAATCATCGAGATAGGCCTCGACTATGTGTTTGAGATCGTGGAAAGAAAAAGACATGGCCTGTTGAAAAGTGGCTCCAGCATTATTTAGGCCAAAAGGCATCTTCTGATAAGCAAATGTACCCCATGGACATATAAAAGTATTTTTATGCTGGTCCTCGGGTTTGATCTGTATCTGATTGTATCCAGAGAAACTGACCATGAAAGAAAATACCTCGTAGCCTGTGCATTCATCGACAATCTGGTCAATAAATGGGGTGGGGAAATTATCCTTTGGACAGGCCTTGTTGAAGTCACGAAAGTCTGTACATACGTGAATTGTACCCTGCTTTTTGTTGACTGGAACGAAATTCGACACCCATTGAGTCAATTGGACGGGGTAGATGAAACCAGCTTTGAGTAGTTTCTCTACTTCATCCTTAATAACTACTTCTTTTCGAGGATTAACCAGATGAAGCTTCTACCGGACCGGCTTGGCGTCAGGGTAAGTCGTAATATCACGTTTGACAATTCTTGGATCAATGCCTAGCATTTCCTCGTAAGACCAGGAAAAAACGTCAAGGAATTATTTAAATAAATTTGTATAGATTTGAATCTCCTCAGGGGAAAAATATGATCTGACAAAGATATTCTCCATGAACCCAGGGGTTCTGGAGATATCGATAGGTATTTTTTTAGCGATGGTTTCCATATTACCCTCGGCATAAACTGCATGCAAAGCCAGGGGATTGATAGGACAAGACCTATCTCCAGTCATAGTCAACACAAATTCTCCTACCTCTATTCTTCCTAGATCTGGGAGGAAATATGATCTGTGATGGAGATCATCCCAGGATTTGTTTGGACCAGTTAATGCCTCTAAAATTGCCTTGTTAGAGGGTAATACCAAGTCTAAGGAATTGGTAGTGGCAAGGGAACCTTGAGCCCAGGGAGGCTCTAGAACTAGATCTAACTCCTGTGCGGGATTCAAATCGGGGTTAGCAGAAGCTTGCTGGACTATAAAGTACAAAACTTATGCCGTGGACAATGGCATGGACATGCCATGGTGCCTTGTCCCTTCCATCATAGATGACGGGGAAGGAAGAATCCACAGATCATTAAAGTAAGTCGTGCGGAATGACAACACTGAAAAGATTTTAGCCTTAGGATGGTCGGGGACTGTCGATATCATTTTGACATCGTCGGAAGGAGGCAGGTAATCAAAAGTACCCATGAGAGGTGGGCACAAACCAACCCCCACGTTGACGACGTCGAGTTGTGGGTTATCAATCATCGGGACCGTGGATGCCCCCGATGAAGGGTTAGGTCTGGAGAAGGGAAATTGATCAATGCTCATGATTCGACCCTCATGTGGAAACAACAAGAACCAAAAAATTGTGGCAATCACTGCATGCATGACATATTTCCAACTTCTTCCTAACAAGAGGTTGTAGTCGAGTGGCACATCGACCACTTCAACTTCAATGCACACGGTCTTCCCTCCTAACTGCACGGGGAAAGAAGGAATGATTCCATGTGGTATGAAAGAATGATTGTTGAAATATGTAAGAATATTAGGTGAAGGAGACAGAACGGGTTGGCCAATGGCCTTCCAACACACCAATGACATCATGCATGTTGAGGTTCCCTCATCAACCACCGTACATAAAATATTTCGAGTAGAAGATTTCATGGGGTGAGCCACTACTATTTGAAATGCAATGTGGTATGAGAGATGAGGCTTCAAGTTAGTTGTATCAAGTGTGATAGTTCCTAGATTACATGTCTCGGTGGATCCTAAGGAGGCTAGCAGAGCCTTTCTCTGCGAATGGCAGCTCTGGAGGATCTCCAAAGCAGACATCGCGCAAGGGGTTTGTGACAAATCCTCCACCACATAGTAGTTCTGGGTGGCCCTCACATTTGGATTATGTGAAGCCTTCTTGAACGCCACTTTTGGGATGCCTACCTTTGTTTCACCCATCATTCCCTTGATCTGGAGAGGAACAGATGGGTTTTTGGCTTCTTTACCCTTTTCAATAGTACTTGGCATTTCGTAATCATGTTCCCTAGTAGCTATGTGAGCTTCACCTTTCAACATATAGATATTAGAGGATGAGGGATTACTAGACGAAGAAGTGGGTCCCTGACTACCCCCATCCGCGTTCACAGAGGATTGACTTAAATTTTTCCCATGAGGAAATGGTTTTTTTAACACTGTAGGCTGTTGTTGCGCTAATAATGTTTGGGCCTCCACGAGTCGAGGGCACGGGTGAGTCGGATGGTCTTTCGCACAAAGGTTGCATGGATACTTTGACTTCTTCTTCTCTATGTTTCCCCTGCCAACATTATTGGTCAGTTTCTTATCCCCCTTACCCTTCTTTTGCTATTTTTTCTTCCCTTCGGCCTGCTGGTTGGCCTTTAGGTTCGTCGATTGCATGTTTTGTACATCCGACGTATGAGCAGGGGGAGCAGCCAAACTAGAAGTTGGGTTTGCCACTATCTGTTGTATTGACAATTGTTGCAAATGGTTTGCCAACAGATCAGTGGGCTTTGCTTATGCTGAACCAACAATGTCGTCAGCATGTGGTCCAGACTTGTGTCTGGTCTTATCATGAATAGACTGTGGTGCATCTGGAAAAACTTCATAAAGAAAAACAGACTGAGAGTAAATCAGATCTATCTGTTGAGCTCTCATTATCGCTTCTTCCTCCGAAAATAACCCCGACGTTGCTACGTCCTTGGATAGCTGGGGTAACAAAGACTTAAGGAACCATTCCAGCAGGAATGCTGGTGGAACGGGTACTTTAATCAAACTCTTCTGGTGCCGCCATTCTCATATGTGATCAGAGATATGGTCAGACTTTGTCTACTCAAAGTTGGCCAGCAGTTCTGTGCCGACATCGTATCTCACGGGTAATTGAAAATGGTTTAAGAAAACCATTGCCAATTCGCCAAAAGTAGAGTATCTTGAGTGGTCAAGCTCAATGTACCATTTCATGACACTCCCGATAAGAGTGCATTGAAACGAACGCAACTGGGAGGAGTCATCCCTTAAAGAATTGGACGAGCACCATAGGTGAAATGTGGTCACATGATCGCCCAGATCTTCGTTAGGATTACCTTTGAACTTTGGAATGTCTGAGGGAAAATTGGTCGACATAGCAGGCCAACGTGGATTGTGACAGATTGGGTCATTCAATAATCTTGACAAGTCTGGCAAATGCAAAGTTGCCAGAAACGATGGCTTAGGTTGTTGAGTATGTACAAAAGGATATGATCCTAGGATTTGGATAGCACCAGGTTTCCAGGAAAATTTAGGTTGTTCGCCTAGGTTCTAGTAAAATCCATAGCCTAGGCTAGCATTCATATGCTGCGTTGGTTGAGACATCATCGACTGACTCCTGTAATAGGACGTTGAAGGATGAGAAGGGATTCTCGATGTTGTGTTCCAGAGGTTCTAGAAAGGGTTTCCCCCTGCCGATCCTACGGGCATAGGTATTGAGCCTTGCCCAGGGTTCCATTGACCATGGAAGGGGTTGCCCCCGGTCGGCATCCCTGACGAGGGAACTGATCCCTACCACGGATTCCAAGGTCCTTGAGAAGTGTGTGCCCCCTGTGCAGGATGTTATGATCCAAAACCAAGGTTATCCCTAGCCGAGATGGCAGCTGACGAGAATGCATTGTTACCAAACGTGTTTAACAAAGAGAATGACAAAGAACCCACCGGTGTGGTACTAGAAGAAGGTCCTTGACTACCTGCTTCGGACATGTTGTAGTTCATGGTTGGCCAGACGAGTTGCTGAGGAGTGTCGTCGAGTGAGGGAGATGACAGAGGTATATGAACCCTGTCATAAGGGAAAGCATTATAAGTGGTTGAGGTGCCCCCCATGGACCCTTGTAGAGGAGCGTTTGAGCTCCCTACCCCTAGACCCCAAGGCTGTAGGGTGGAGTAGGAAAGGACCGAGTTCGTGTCAAAGTTGGGCATCCTATATGAAAACGAAGGGCCCGTCGCACACTACATAAATGGTGCAATGATCGCTGCCATGGATGGAATCAGACCACTGCCCTAGGTAGAGGCGATCGAGACCACAGTGGCCTGGACCTACGAAGGTGAGTTAGGAGGCAGAATGCCTCCAGTTGTGGCAGTCGTAGAGGGAGTATGAGGACTCCCTGATGAAGTAGCAACATTTTCTTCCATCGTTGCTTGCATGATTGTCTGACGCTCATGATGCATTACCCTTGGAGGGGCAATATGTATTAGAAGTGGCGTCGACAGGTGATCAGAGAGTTATACAGACCGAGAGATTCTGCTCCAAGGTCATAAATAGTTGGTCCCTATAGAAAAGAATGTTCTCCTCTCAGAGATGGCTTGGGTACAGTTTCATGTGGCCTGGTCACCTCAAATGACCCTTCCTAGTCAAGTCTTCACCTTCACGGTGGCGGTGGTGGCTCCAATTTAACTAACAATAGGCCCAAAATCCTTCATGACTAGCAAATCTCTTGGTATTCCACTATGTGAGAATATCAATGACACACTAAGGCTTTCTAACATTGAAGACCAAAACATGCACTAGAAAAAGTTCCTATGAGATGTAGCAAGAAAACCACTATTACTAGTTGGAAGAACAGTTACAACAACCAACACTAGAGAAACTTACTGGTGCAAGTGAAAATCGAACACGGAAGCACCCTTCGGGTATACTCTACAAAGCGTGGCCCAATGTCTTCCTTAGGTACCGTGGTATGCCCCCGCAATCACCTATGTAAGTCCCTAAAATCAAAGGCAACTAGGTTTCCAGCTCGTGAACAACTACCAGGCGAGTACAATCGATAGTCGGGTGGACCACAATGAGTAGGGTATCAAGCCCGAAACCTATCGAGGGTATCAAAAGAAAGTGTTCCAAAAGATGACTGAGGACCTTGAACAGATTTGAGACCCACGAAGCTCTGTGGAAAATGTGATCAACATAATCCCAAGATAAGTCCTCTATATGTGTTCCTCCACTATGATTGGTCTGGCTTTGGAGGGGTTATCTCCACTACCTTTCCACACGTGACCTCATGTTTAACCCCTGTGTTAGACAGGGGTCCCAGATAATTGCAACGTTACTGGACTCTTTCACTCCATATCACATACTCCTATGTTTTTTTTATAGCCTCGAAGAGTTGCCTCTCCAACCTAAATCAAGGCTCTAACCTAATCTAGTTGATGGACCCTACAAACATGAAAGTCTGATTAATTTTAATTAAGCATTAATTTTAAGTGGTTTATCTTAAGTCAAAGGAACAAAAATGAAATTGATGGTGTTTGTAAAGAGACGAAAGAGAAGAACAAATGCTGGAAACAAAATTACTTCTTCTTTAACAAACAAATATTTGCAAATTGAAAACTCTTTAACCAACTTTTCTAACTAACTTTTCTTTCTAAGATCTTTTAAAAGAAAAAACTCAAAACTAAATTTCGCTCGACGAAGAGCTACTTAATGTCCTAAGTATTCAATAAAGAACTTAAGAAAGCACTATTTTTCGTGACAAGTAAAGACAACTAACCTAACTACTTAACCAAACAAGAAACTGAATTTTTTTTTTTTTTTAAATGCTTCAAAATAAGAAACTTGAAAATGAATTCTTTTTCTTTTCTTCCAAATCAAGCAAAAGGGAAAAGTGTAGACAAGATGAGACCAAAAACTAAATTTTGGTCTACTATGACTCGCAGAGAGTTACTGGCAATACTAAACAAGCTAATCAGAAAAACTCACAAAACCTGTCTCAAACCCTAATCAAGAAAACACAAGAAATCTTAATAAATAAAAAGCTAATTGTCGTCAAACCTAGGCCAAAGACTGAAAAAAACAGAGACCAGGGCTAGATCAAGAAAACCCCTAAGAAATATGGCTTCATTCAAGGAAGAGGATGACTACCTCTTCTTTAAAAAATGTTTTTCTGACACAGGCACGCAACTGATACTTCAACAACCTACATATGTACTCTGGCTGTCCAAAGATAGGGTGCATATGTACACGTGCAGACCCACTGCAGATCGTGTACACCTCTGTGAATTATCTAAAAATAAAACTAATAGTCAAGAAAACCAGGCAGGGAGTACTGGTATGGAAGACCAGAATCCCTTAAAGACACATAAACTTACAAAAACTCAAGAATTAGTAAATAAACCAATTAAAGACACCTAAAAACAAAAATCCCCTAAAAACCCTAGAGGTTCCCCAGTACGGTTGCCAATTATGCTATAGTAGGAAAACCCCCCTACGGACTACACTAGGGTTCTATATATGAATTAGTGGGTTAGATGTCATAATAAAATATAAATCAAATATCAAGATTGAACACATCATGTGGCGGGACGGAAAAAGTACTTCTTTATATTAATATCACAAAGTCACTTACAAAATGAGATCGACGACTGCTCCTCAAACCCGGTCCTGAGCTCCTCTTCRCCAAGMTCCAACTGTTTCCACGTATATTTCTCCTCTTCARCTCTCTCTAGGAAATGTATTAGGCTAGTAATGGAGGAAAAAGGATAGAATAGAGAATTTTKGCTCAAAACTCACAATGTGGCTGCAAATTCTTGGGGCAAGGGGGGATTATGAAATGGGCAGAGTTTCACTTCTTTCATGATTCTTGTAGGAATGGGACCCCAACACCTTCTTTTATATGCCAAAARKATAKTTATTTGGTTGGGTGACAGGCTATGGACATTCAATTGGTTAGGAAACTACCCAAAAGCCTGTATTCCCTTGCAACTTTTTATTTTTTTGCAACTTTTGTGGGTATACATGGGTTGCAATGGTGCAACTAGCGTACATACGCGAKMTATAGTGGTGAAAAAAGTGTACATACGAGGGAAGTAATGGTCCAGAGCGCGTACATCTTCAAAAAATGTGTTTTTTAAGAAGAGCTTTCAGTGATAGCTTGGAAAAAATGGCAAGTAAGATGGCCTGATGCCAGGTATGCATGTATGGTGAAATTTAGGGTTATAACATCAACCAACATGAGGTCGACATACATACGTGTGGTGAATGATTGAAGACCAAATGAATGCCAACTGGTAGTCGACTGGTAATATGAGTTGGAGTCGACTATAACATAATCATAAGATTTGCGGAATTTGCAGCCAATGATATGCATGGATATGTAACCGTTTTTGGGCGCCAAGTATTTAGGGTTTTCCTATTGTAAATCATATAAAGAGGCATATTGTAAGGCCATAAAGTCTAATGAAAAATTTGAAGGAAAGCCAGTATTTAGAGAAATATTTAGATGTAGGTTGTTGGTCATGCAGATGTAAGCCGAATTGGCTACAGGGTTGTTCTTGTGCATGTAAGAGGGTTTGATGTCGATTGTGTCTTAGGTGTGGACCAAGGTTATACATGTAACCTTTTATTTAGATTGAATAATACAACAAGAGAAAAGAACGCTCAAGGAATGTTGGTTTTCCCGATTTGGTTTTCCAGGGTAAAATCTATGTGCACTGTTTGATTGCTTTTTCATTTACGTTATTGATTAAATTCTTCTTCTCCTCTACTAGGTTTAGTGTGGAAGTGCCTCTCATTTTCGGACAGTCACCTCTTTTGATTTTCAAAGCATCTAACTCAAACACAATTTCTCTTAAACTTTTACTCCTTTTAAGATAGAAAGCGTTAATTTGCTTCATTTGGATACTGTATGGAAGGTTTTATGCTCTTTTGTGGGTGTCTCTTAGACATGAAACTTTTTTCGCAAATGTTCCCACAAGTTCCTTGTATAAACCTTTGTCAGTCTCTAGATACTTTTGGAGATATTATCTGAAATGCATAATCCTTGTTGAAAATTTGGTTGAACTTTGTGCTAGCTCCCATATTTCATGAATTAAGTCTATTCTTTTTTGTATTCCATCTCCAACATATTTTCTCATAGCCAACAACAGACTAGAGGAACCTTTCAATTTTCTACTGCTTTATGGGACACTCTCAAGGGTAATTGTTGGTTGAATTGCAATTAGAGGTTCAATAAACAATCATTTCATAATTAAAGATTTTCCCAATTCCTTTATTCTTTATTTTAAAACTAAATTCTCTTTCTCAATATCAAAAATGGATTCTTTTAGTGCTTACCCGGTTGCTTCGAGAAATTGTACATTTTTTTAGGGTGCAACCCCCTGGAAATCAATTTCTAATTTCCACTTCTCAGACACTTTCTTATTTTTCATGTTAACCTTTTCTATTAACAATTTCTTGGAACTTTTATGGTAGGCCGCGTGGTGAAGTGTGACATATTGTTCTTCAAATATCTTTGGTTCTTGGGTAACTATAGCCTCAACAATTTCCTGATTTTCCAACAATATTTGCTCTAACTAGTTGGGTTCTTCTATCACTTCGTCTACATCCATAGCTCAAGGCTTTTCCTCAATTTCAGGCATCTCCAGTCCCATTTTCTGAGTTTCTCTCTTTATTTTAACATGAGTATATACAACAGGATATTTTTCCATATTTGTCTTTGTAGGGTCTTTGTCACAACTATCATCTGAGTTCTTGGCAGGTATTTTTATTGGTTCTAGACCGCTACCTCTAGGTTTTGTCTTTACAAAAGTACCTCTCTATGAAACATTGGGTGAATTAGGGTTTTTTCTTCTTGATTCTCTGCCCTTTTGTTTGTAGAACTCATTAGTTAAGTCCAACTCTTCGATATCATTATGGGATTCGTCAATTGATGCCTCAGGGAGATTTTGAATGTCTCCTACTCCTTCCTTGAACTGTTCATACTTACAGAAATAAGAAGAGTATCCCACCAAGGACATGTGTGCATAAAATAGGTACTTAGGGTCAAAACCCTCGATGCATTTAGCTTCCTTCAAACCAAGGTTGTCAAATTGACCTGCAAATTCATCCAAGTGACAAATATGTTTGACAACAATTTCTCCAACTCTCCAGGGAAATCGAGTGAACTGCTTCTTCCTTTTTTCATTGAAGAAGTGAGCCCACTACTTGTACTGTTTGCACACCTCGGTGACAAAGAGTTTATCAGATACATAAAATGGGAGTAAGAAGCATTTCCCTTGGAAACCGAATAGTCTCAACAAACTAAAATCCTTCATAGTCTCAAAAATTCATTTCTTGACAAGAAAGGAGGCAACTTCTAGGGATAGTCTCGATGTAGTAGCACCAAAGATTAACTTTTTGAAATTATAAATAATATTGTTGTGGACCACATAGAAATTGTATTTAGCTTTATGTCTCCATAAGGATGGATACTAGACAAAGATTGGTTCCACCTTGAAATCAACATTCATTTCCCTCAACAAGTCTTCGAAGATGTGGTAGTAGGCTATGGAAAATATAAAATAAGAAGTCATATAGAATGTTCAGGTTTTTCTCAAACCACCCAATTGAAATGAAATCTCATTTGAAATAATTTGGCCCTAGTCAATTAGGGAATCTTCATGAACAAAAAAATGAAGAATATAAACAATATATTTTGGCACATAGGTTGTGGAATTATTGAGGGAAAAAATTCTCCCTTCAACAGTCAATGGTGCTCCTTGGTACACATTCCCAATTAGATTGTGCATTGTTTGGTTTAGGAGACCCATTCGGATTATGGCCCGGTTGTCATTGCTAGGTTTGAGTGGTGATTGGATGGTTGTGAGTGAAATGGGAAATTCATATGAAAAATAACTAAGCATATAAATAAAATCTAACCTATCCTATCCTACTAGGAGCAACTATGGTAACCAATTAGCAACTAGAAATGCAACTAATCCCTGCAAAAGACTTCTTTCAGATAGTTGCTAGGAAGAAACAAGGTTAGAAAACACATGCATACATAAACATAATTAGATTAGTCTAAGATATGAAATTACACGCATAAACTACTCATTATCCTAGGACAAAATATAAGAAAGAGTAAACAAAAGTTGCAATAAAGATTTCTATTTGCATAATAATAGTTTATAAGCAAAAGAACATTCTTCAGCACATGTAAACATCATCCAGTATGCCGAAAATAGTTTACAAGAAGCTATCATGCACAAGAGTTATTAGCTCTAACAAAATGGCCCAGAGGGATTCTCAATATTAATTCTGAAAATAGTTTCTGAATATACAATTCTTGAAGAGCCCTTTCAAAATGGGACTCTTCCTTTATTTATAGTAATTTGAGTAACTACTAGTAGGGTCTTATTGGATTTTGCAAGAAGTAGTTACAAGTATTTTTAGCTTCCCCTTCTCAAATATTGTTGACAAGTGTTAGAATAGGATGAATATGATGATGGTTGGAAAAAAGACAAAATCGAAGGTAGTTGTAGGCGAATTCAAATTTACTATTTTGTTTGATTTACTTGTCTTTGTCTCTCACGTAGGCTACCCAAGCTTCATGATGTTGTTCGATTGATATAAATCTATGGTACAAGAGTGCTTCTAGGGAAGCTGCATGGTAGGTTGAGTTGTTTGAAAGGGTTTTCATGTCCCTTGTCATATTGGCCATGAAAACGTGGATCATAGTTTAAGTCTTGGTTGATTGGATGAGATGCTCCTCCATTAAGTATGTTGTCACCTTTGTAGCTGCCTCAACATATTCTTATCATTGGTTCATATTTTGTTGGATTTATTCAAAGATACACTCTTCTATCTTGGTATTTCTAAGCTCCTCGATGGGAGGTAGATTCCCTTTATGCATAAAACATGTGCAACCTTGTGGAATTGTGTGCAGATGGCCAGTGAGATCTTTGTTTCCTTCTTATCCCTCTCCCCAGCTTGTTGGCAGCGATCAATGGAAGCAACTCGACCAGAGCATTTG
>ML835530.1:25980-37651 GCA_009831015.1 Picea engelmannii | reverse complement strand
CAGGACAAGTCTGGCTGAGAAGAAGAACGATGGGCCCTCCAGGGCCATGCTCAAGTCGATCTCTGCTCTCGGTACTCCATGTCTAGGACCATGTGGGCCTCGAGACATGATCTCCTAGTTATCCCTAGATATCGGGGATAACAATACTCATTGTTCATTATTAATAATACACTTATTTAGAAAATGAATTGATCTCCTCTAGGAGATGTTCTTGGTTGTTGACCTTGTCCAAGGCAGGTTATCTTGTAAATTCCATGGAGGTTACCATGGAGATGTTGTTCTTGTTTCTTGTTCCAGGAAGGATACTATGGAGGAATGATTGGTCACAACAATGGAAGAGTCTTGAAGAGTGTTGTTCTTATTTCTTGTTATTGTATTTGGTTTTGGCTCTTGTCCCAGGCAGGTCACAGGTGATAGCTCTGAGAAGGAGCTACTGTGATGATTGTTCCCGTTCTTGTTTTTATTATTGTTCTTATCATAAGAATGTTGTTCTTGTCTGTTATTTTCCCTTCTTGTTGCTCTTGTTCCGGGCAAGTCACGAGTGATAGCTTTAAGAGGGAGTTATAATGACAGTTGCAAGTGGCAACATATTAGATGGTCTCTAGCTGAGACATGGAGTAGACTATCCAAACATAGAGTTGTGTACATGACCATACACATCCATGTAACGAAGTCAGAACCTTCTGCCAAGAAGGGTACTTTTGCGGGATACATGGTATCTCATATGGAGATTGATTGTGAGGAGCAGAAGGCTCCAAAGGATGACCATATAGATCCCTCTAGTTCATTTGATCACTCTTCATATCATCAGGAACAGTCAGTAGAGCCAAAAGGGCCTATCCAGAAACGTTGAAGTGACCAGGAAGAGACGAACATGGTCCTATGATACTTTGCAGGATGCAAAGGGCATGTAGTTATATGGCATTGATGATCCATATCATGAGGAGCAGATGGCTCCACCAGTGGTGAGGCAGGTGACCCCACCAAGTACCAGCTCAGAAGTAGCCAGATTTCAAAAGGAGTCAGCCCTCGGGATCCAGTAGGGAAGAGCAATCTCCCAGTACAGTTCATATGAGATCAGACTTCAGAGGAAGTTAGCAGATGCAGAGGGAGCAGATGGCTCCAAGATTATATAAACTCAGAGGGAATCAAATCCCAGAGGGAGCATGCAGACTCAGAGAGTCAGTCGACTCAGAGGGAGTGGACCATGAGAAGACCTTTGCTCGAGTCACCTGGTACACTTCCACTAGGACCATTATTTGCTAGAAAACAATAATGATGGACTCTACTCCAGAAGAACAGATCCCAGAAGATTAGAATGAGACAGTAGAGCCAGAGATACCTGTAGATCCACCCAGAGAAATTACAATTACCAGGAAGAGACCAGCATGGCTTTGAAACACTTTGCAAGAAGCTGAAGGACATGCAGCTCCCAAATGATCTTTTAGAGAGTGCAAGAGACCACACAAGTTTCCCAGCTATGTGGCATTGATGAGTAAAATCATTGATTCAGAACCTTCCACTTTTGAGGAAGCTGCTAAGAAGCAAGTGTGGAAGGATGCCATGATGGAAGAATACCAGTCCATCATGAAGAATGATGTGTGGGAAGTGGTTCTAAGACCATAAAGGAAGTAAGTAGTGACTTCCAAGTGGATCTACAAGATCAAGCATGTTGCAGATGGAAGCATAGGTAAGTACAAAGCGAGATTTGTGGCTAGAGGATTCTCCCAGAAAGAGGGAGAAGATTAAGACAAGACACTTGCTCCAGTAGCCAGAAGAAGAGTACTTAGAGCAACCACAAGATACATGAGAAGGAGTCTCATGTCTACAAATTGAAGAAAGCTTTGTACGAGCTTAAGCAGGCACCCAAGGCATGGTATGCCAGAACAGACAGTTATTTGATGAGTTTGGGAATGATTTCCACTTGATATTGTTAAGGTTTAAGCTATTAGTAGGTTTCTTTTCAATTTACTAGATAACCATAGCATACATAGGATCACTGAGAAATACACAATCACAAGAGACACATCATTTATCCTGGGAAACCCTCATGGGGGAGAAAACCCAGCAAAAAATTCCTTAATATAAATAGCCAATACAATGCCAAGAGAATAAACCAAACAATACAGAAAGTCCGCTCCCAAGTAGTGCGCCTCTCTCTCTCTCTTCTTCTCCAACTGCAGCTCCAAACTTGTGCTCTGATGATCAAGTGAGTGAGTGAACAAATGAGGCGTTGGCCTCCTTTATTTATACAATCTAGCAGGTGTGAACGGAAGTGTCTTTTCACTGGCAGGGCCGACTTCTCATTCTGGGTGGTTAGAACCACCTTAATTTAATCTGGGGGTCGACTTCTCATTCTGCCTATTACAATTAGGGTTTTGACCAATCCGCAAAAGGGGATTTGGTCATTTACAATGCCCGACATGATCAATCCACAAAAGGGGATTGATCTAATGAATAATACATCAATAATAAATAGAATACTCTTTGCAGTTAGAATATTTCAACACTCCCCCTTAACAAGAAGGGAAATCTACAACAGCATCAGGTGAGAGAGAGGGCAACATCATCAACAGCATCTTGGAACATTGACTGGTGTATCTATAAATCATCGGAAGTTTTTCTCATCATCATCGTTCACAGCATGGAGCTGGAGTAGTATCATCATCTTCTTTAGCATGAGGCTAAAGTAATATCATCAATATCTTTAGCATGAGGCTAAAGTAACATCGTCATCTTCTTTAGCATGAGGCTAAAGTAATATCATCAACTTCAGCATTAAAGCTGAAATAACATCATCATCATCATCTTCAGCAAGAAGCTGAAGTGGCATCATCATTTTCAGCAAGAAGCTGAAGTGGTATCATCAACATCATCTTTAGCAAGAAGCTGAAGTGGCATCATCATTTTCAGCAAGAAGGTGAAGTGGAATCATCAACATCATCTTCAGCAAGAAGCTGAAGTGGCATCATCAACATCATCTTCAGCAAGAAGCTGAAGTGGCATCATCATCTTTTGTATCAACATGGATTAGTATAACACTAATACATCATCATCATCAATAACAACAACAACACAGCACAAAGGCTGGAGCATCATCAACATCAGCACTGGGTTGAGAGCCTTCAGCACGAGGCTGGCATCATAGCACAAAGCTGGCAACACATCATCACAGCACGAGGCTGGCACATCATCACAGCACAAGGCTGGCATGTCATCAGCACGAGGTTGGCATCACAGCAATTAAGCTGGCACATCATCACAGCACGAGGTTGGCACATCATCATAGCATGAGGCTGGCATGTCATCAGCACGAGGCTGGCATCACAGCAATTAAGCTGGCACATCATCACAGCACGAGGTTGGCACATCATCACAGCATGAAGATGGCATCACAGCACCAGGTTGGCAACACAACACTACTCCCGCTTTCGAGGAAGGTCCTTTCAGACTACACCAAGTTTATCTCGAAAGTGCTCAAACTTTACACGAGATAGAGGCTTGGTCAACACATCAACAACCTATTCATCCGTGCTAACATATTGGAGCTTTATGGCTCCTCTCTGCAACATATCACGAATGAAGAGATACCGGATCTCTATGTGCTTCGACTCATCATAGAACACATCATCTCCATACAACTTTGGTTATCACATAGGATCACGGTGGCTTCTATCTCTAGATCAAGTAGTTCGGTCAACAACATCTGAAGCCATATGGCTTCACAACTGGCGGAACATGCAACAATGTATTCCGCTTCTGCCGTGCTCGGAGCAATGTTGAATTGCTTCCTACTCCGCCATGAGATCATGGTTGACCTCAGACTGAAACAACATCCTTAAGTGCTCTTTCTATCAAAAACACATCCAGCTCAATCTGAATCGGTGTAACCACTCAGTCTGAAGTCATGATCTTTAATATAATAGAGACCAAAATTCAACGTACCCTTAAGGTATCTCATCATATGTTTTGCAGCAACAATGTGAACACGTCTGGGTTCTACCGGATACTGACTCAAGGCAAAACATATATCTAGCCTGGTATTCGTTAGATACATCACTGAACCAATAATATGTCTGTACAGAGTAGCATCAACCAATTCTGACGAGGTATCTACCAAGAGCTTCAACTTCGTTTCCATGGGTGTGTACATGGATTTGCATTTCAACATGTCAACCCTTTTCAATTTCAACTGCATACTTCCCTTGGTTAAGGAAGATCTTCTATGTGCTCTGCCAAACTTCAAGACCTAAGAGATAATGCATATTAGGTCTTCCATCAAACTCTGTGGCGAGCTTCTTCTGCAATCTGTGATCTTGTCAAGGATACATCATCTACATATAGTAGTACCATCACTGGCTCATCATTCATAACCTTGTGATAAAGGTTAGAATCAACTTTTCTTTTGGTAAAGCCCAAGCTCTTCAGGAAACTGTCAATTCTGCCATATCAAGCTCTAGGAGCTTGCTTCAATACTGTTATGAACATAAAAAATACATATAAATAGATATTCATAACATAGTAATTAATTAGTAAATAGTAATTATTAATAATGAAAGGATATGTCTATTGGTTAAAGGGCACCCCTGCGTGGGTATATAAGCAAGCCCTCATTTTCAATTGTAATCATCTCATTTTTTTATCAATTATTTATATTTTATATATTACTATACAATTGCATACCTGGTTATTTATTACAATGGTATCAGAGCAGATCGGTCCTCCCCAAACCCCCACAACCCATATCATAAAAGCACACCCACTCACGCCCAGCCTTCTGCCATCTCCCTCACACCCCTATCCGTCCCCCCTTTCCATCTCCCATAACTTTTCTCCACAATCTATTCCCCTTCCTGCAACCCGTACCTTGTTCCCTGCCCCTCCCCGTCTCTTTTAAAATCCCCCATAACCTGTTTCCTTCCCTCCCGTCCCCTTCCCCTTCCCCTTTCCCATGTTCCCTGTCCCTTCCCGTTCCCCTTCAAAAAAAACCCACGTAACCTATTCCCCTCCCTCCCGTCTCCCTTCCCTTTCCCTCATTCCCTTCCCTTCCCATAACCCTGTACCGTAACTATTCCCCCGTAACCTAACCCCTCCCGTAATCCCTAACTCATAGTCGCCCCATAACCCTTACCCGTAAACACTACCCTTCTTGTCCCCGTAAAACCTTCCCCGTAACCTTTCGTAACCCCTTTCCCCCGTAACCTCTACCCCTCCCCGTAACCCTCCCCCCATCCCGTAACTACTCCATAGCCTACCCCTGTCACCCTCACACAATCGGTCACCTCCGATCCTGTCGGCCACTCCCATAAATAAACTAACACACCCCTTCATTGAGTCGTACCCTTTTAAAAGGGAACTTTGACCATATATATATATATATATATATATATATATATATATAAAATAATAATAATAATAATAATAATAATAAAATAAAAATAAAAATAAAAAAATTTAGAGATTGAACAGTATAATCAGTGAAAATTGTCGGGAAGTATTCACCCCCAACTTACCAGGAAAATGACAGAGTTAAAAAATCAAATTGAAAAAATAGACCAAGAATGCAAAAATGCCCGACGGTTACTCGAAAAAGCATTACAAAAAACTAATGACGAATTGCGAGAAGAAATAAAGGTCAATAATGATGCACTCAGACAAGAACTGACCCAAAATCTAAAAGAAGAGATTTCAAAAGAAGTCGGAAGCGAATTACGAAAAGGCATAGAAATTCTAAAACAAGATCTGAAAGACGATATTTTTCAAGAAATCGGGATTAACTTACAACAAGGTTTGGGAAACTTTAAAAGAGAAATAACAGAAGAATTACAACAAAGTCTGGGTCT
Organism: Picea engelmannii; assembly: GCA_009831015.1. NCBI lineage: Eukaryota > Viridiplantae > Streptophyta > Pinopsida > Pinales > Pinaceae > Picea > Picea engelmannii. The sequence continues at coordinate 31,808 of ML835530.1, read as the reverse complement.
AATAACACAACATCAACAAACAAAGCATGATGAGCTTTTAAAGTTAATAAAAGATCAAGGCCACCAACAAGTTCCCCCATCACAATCAAATGATTCAAGCACTTCTAACACATCACCACCTCCACTGCCACTGCCTCCCTACAATTCAAATCATCAAACCACATCACAATATCAACATCTAATGATTTACCCTCCCAAAGCCAAAATTGAACTATCAAAATACAATGGCAACAATAACCAATGCCTGGCTTGGTTTAACAAAACTGAAGAATATTTCCAAATATATAATATTACAACTGATGAAGAAAATCTAAAATATGCATCCATGTTCCTTGAAGGCACAGCATACAATTGGTACATATGGTGGAAAGGAAGAATCCAATCATACACTTGGAACTCCTTTAAAAATGATTTTTTTAAAAGATTCCAGAGCATCTCAGAGCAAGAATTCTTTTCCAAACTCACCAGGCTACAACAAAAAGGCAACGTAGATGAATTTACACATCAATGGCAATCCCTGGCCACCCGAGTATTTGGATTATCTGATGATCAATTACTCCAATCTTACATAGCTGGTCTCAAGCCGCATATCCAAGACGAGTTAAAATTACATGAGGTCACTGTTATCCCTGATTTTATTGGGATAACCAGGAGATCATGTCTCGAGGCCCACAGGTCCTAGACATGGAGTACCGAGAGTAGGATTGACCTAAGCATGGCCCTGGAGGGCCCATTCTTCTCTTCTCTCATCAGATTTGTCTTGTCAGCAGCAGCAGCATCCATCACCATCGGCTTGGTCTCATCTCGAAGAATGCTCTTGCTCCATGAGGTAATTGGTCCAGGTATCATGGTATGTGTCACTTTTGATCATTATAACCTTTAAATGTATGCATCTGATCCCTTTATTTCTGACGATTGCTTGGATTTTACATTAGCCCACTTGACCATGCTTGGGGAGATTGACTGGGTGCCCTAGCAAGCCTGTACCCATAGGTTTTGATTTGCCACTGGGGGATTTCTGAAGAACCATCGTCTGCTCCCATCATACTATCACCTTTTCATCTTATCTCCCGCTCATCTATCCCATTCCCCTTGTCCGGGCATTAGGATGACTTGTTTGTAGGGCTGCACCTTATCTCATTGGAAGAAGGGGCTAAAGGCCCAGAAGGTAAAAGCAGCTGGTAAAACATAAAAGCCTAGAAATAAAACCTTGAGATGCTTCGCCCAGGGATCCCCGAGAAGGCAATAAAAGGCCTCTCAGCAAGAAACAAGAGGGACCCAAGAAAAATAAACAAACAAGACCTAATTAAGAGGATAGGGGGTCTCATCAAGAGCCAACCTATTATGTTCATGGGTACCTAGCAGCATGACATTGCCATCATCTGGTTACCATGCCAGGGCAGTGACCTTTGGTTGCACGGCCAAGGGAAAGGGGGTCACATCACGAGCCAACCTTATCATCTCTGTGAAAGTACTTGTGGGTAACACTGTCATCTCTGGTCACCACGCCAAGGCAGTGTCCTCTGATTAGTCCTTGGATAAAAAGAATAAAAGAACAAAAAGCAAATAAAGAAAAGAATAAAAGGTAAAAAGGGACTTGGAAAAAACTTGCATCCATGACAGGTACAACTCGCCTTCTACAAAGGCACCCACAGGTAAAACCATGCATCCCTGACTCTCACTCTACCCTATGTCTGGACATCCCTTTGCCACACCGCATCATTTACATGGCTTGGATGAAAACCCTTGGGAAACTTTCCTTTTCTTATGGATACTAGCCCAATAGGTTGTCTTTCTCATTTTCCTCAGATTTGTATTGTAGGATTTTGTAACGTCTTTGAGTTGTTGAATGATATATCAGGGTTTCCGTGCATATGTTTGATAAAACTAATGATGAAATGTGATTGACATTGCTATGATCCCTGTGACTAATGAGCCCATGGAGGGCGAAGTTTTCAATGTGCAGGACCATGCTCGACGGACAGGTACCACTTGGACCGGTACACATGGGGAGATGATCAGTTCAGACCTCCATGGGGCTGAAGAGCCCATCAGATGGTTGCTGAGACCCGTCAGAGGGGCAGAGACGAGACAATGCTTGATCGAGGTTTTGCCCCTGAGAAGAAGAGGACATTTCACCAAAGACACTTTGGTTGAGCCAAACCTAGGGGGATTGACCCACTTGCAGTGAAACGTTGGCACCAGATGACCCAGGACGTCACCAGGAGGCTTGTGACGTCATCATGAGCATATGGCAGATGGGCAGGGTTGTTGGCACGTGTGGTAGCTTGGAAGAGCCCAAGGAGGGCTAACGTTTGGCTTCCAGACGCTGCACTAGCCCCAAACGGGCCTAACGTCTCCCTCAGGAGGGCTTGACGTCTCACTTTTTGCTCATTTAGGATTTTAAAGGAACATTTAATGTAAAAACAATATGATTTTTGTTTAAAGCCTTGTCGGCTAATTTTTATGACCTAAATTTAATTAAAGGTCATGATACAGTATATATTGAGGAGTTGTATCCTCATTTTAACATAACTCACCATTCACTCTCATAGAGAGGTCTGATTTTTTGCGCCCTATTGGGGTTATTGGTTGTTTTGAGGACGGCGCACTTGCTTGGAGAGGAGATTTTTGGCAATTTATGGTGTTTTTCTTGAAGGAAGGTTTACAACTAGGGTTTGCATGTTATGTTCTTGGTGATTTGTAAGTATTTTTCTGAAAAACTTCTTGATTGAATGGTTGTAGTTTAATTTCTTGCATTTATTTATAAATATTGCTGAATCAAAACCCTAGGGGACAAACACACAAGTAGGTTGTTGTCTCATGTCCCCTGATAGAAAAACCTTTTAGCCATTGAAGAAGAAGAAGAGAGCCTAGCCATTGCTACACTCATTCTTTCTTCTTCCCTTAAGCTAGCCGTACTTTTAAACTTCAAGAGAAAGAGGACGTCCCAAGCCTAGGTTATCTACACCTAGGGTCGTTTTTCTTTTAGGGTTTGATGAAAGAGCCTTGCCTTTGCAACACTCTCCCTCTTCAAGCTCTCTTGTCTTGATTTTATTTGTCTTTGAGCTAGTTGATTGCTGGGAAGGAGGAGAGAGCACAAGGCCTTGCTTAAGCAACACCGGAGTGAGCCTCTCTCCCCTAGGGTTCTGCTTTCAAGGCCCTGCCATTGCAGCACTTTGAAACCTTTCCCTCTTGTCCTTTTAATCTCTTCCCCTTCAACCTGTGCGTCCTTCACCTTTTGACTCCATAACCCTAGGCACTGATCCTTGACCTCCAACGTTGAAGTGATAGTGGTCAAACAAACTTTCAAACTCTTATAAACTAAAACCCTAACTAACAAACTAACCCTAATAAAGCTGACGTCATCCTTGGTTATCCCATCTTGACGCAACAAGTGTTCTTCATAAGCATTTAGATGGTGGTTTGTAGCATTTATTAAGCATGAGATTGATTGGATACACTGTATGCTACATCATCTTAGCATTTATTGATGAATTGATATTGTTCCATTGTTGTATTAATGAACGTTGATCTTGTCAATATTTGTGGCTTATATATTATCAGATAGTTATATGAGGTACTAACCCTTTGAATTATAGCTTGCATATAGTGTTCTATTGTTGCTTTGTTTCGGGCAGGTGTTCTCATCTGGGACTATACTTCATTATTGGTTGATTAGTCGAATTATCTGATCTTGGTGGTACCCTGTGAGGAAGAACTTTCACTTTAATCTTTATCCTTTGGCCTCCTCAAAACCCCAGGTTACCGAGGACGTCTCCCCTGGGCTAAACTCCCTTAATAGAAAGAACCTCCCCATTGTGGTGACATTGGGCGGGGAAGGTTCATGTTACGCCAGTTTGGCCTCCATCCCCTGGACTTTTGACCTAGCTACAAACTGTGCGATAACATTTTGGCACCGTTGCCAGGGAACACTGAGTCAATCCTCCTCAAACAACAAATCTTTTCGGTAAGCCTTGCCTCTAGAGTTTTATCTAACAAGCTTACCTGGCGACTCCACTAGGGTGTTTTCCCTTATCCTTTGATAGTTTCAGGCAAATTATCTAGCGACTCCACTAATTTTTCCAGGGTGCCACCTTACTCTCAAAATTTGTGATATTTCCAAGTTATGGGATCATGGCACACTGGGAACAAATGTATCCTACTATTGATTTCAAAAGCTTTCAAGGATACCCAAATTACTTTGATACAAAATGGCTGAACAATTCTCCAAGATTCTTTGGCCTCCCGACTCCTCACATTGTAAATTTTTTGGATTATTTGAGCAAGATAAAGTTGGGAGGAGAGGATGCTCTTATAAAATTGTTCATATTCACTCTGCCATCCTACTTGCAAAATCGGTTTAAGGGTTGTTGCAAAGACAGGGGTATATCATCTTTCATACACCTCATCAGTAGGTTTATTGACTTTACCAAGCCATGTTGCCAAACGTATGAAGATGCCCTTCAAAATTTCACAATAGCTTTGGACGACGGGGGATTCACCACTGAGATCGTAGAAGATCTCAAAAATGCATATCACATTCAACATCAAGAACCCTCTGATGTGAAAGAAGAGATTTATGAAGAACCTTACCAGCCCCTTGAAGAGGAGCAAGATTTCTCCCATGATTCGACAGAATACAGCAAAGATATAACTAGAGACGTGAATTATGAGGATGAAGCACCAATAACCACTCCTCAGTCTGATGAAGCTCTCCAAGATCTTGTCCCTCCTGCACAAGATGAAGAGAATGAGGTAAGTCATTTTCCTTTCCAGTTTTTTGATGACACCTTGTTCTATGACTCACAGAGTGAAGAAGAAATGGAACCCTTGGACAAGCTAGATCCCCTATATCTCAAGACAGAAGATGTAGAGGCAGATCTTCCACTTGATGAAGCTATCCAAATACTTGAAGCTCCTGCACAGGAAGAAGCAAGCAAGGTGAGTTACTTCCCTTTCCAAATTTTTAATGAGCCTCTATTTTATGATATGGAAAGTGAAGAAGTTCTGGATGTTTTGACCCCTTCATGTTATGATAAAGATAATGACTCTGTTGATAATTTTGATGAATTCATAAATGTTGGGAAATGTGTATGGGATATGATTAGATATGATGGCAATCCCATGTACGACATTGATGGTCCCTTCCAGAGTTTGCCTTTGCATTTATCACATGAAGTTACTAATAATTTTGACATTTGGCAACAAGGACCTGACCTTATTCAGACACCCAGGGATGACCTAATGCTATGCTCTCCGATTAATTTTTGGTCATACCTTGAGGACTTTGATGACTATCCATCTGAGCGCTTAGATTTATCTTATGAAGAAAGTTATCAACCAACGTTATGCTCAGATATTGATAAAAATGAGGAAGTTACTTCCCTGAAACAGGATACTTGTGATAAGATTTTCCACACCCCGTTGATCACTTCACCTCCCTATGTCACTGAAGGTGTGGTTTGGAAATATGTCCCTTATCCCAAGTCTCCTGTAAGGAAAAACCTCATTCTGGATTTGAGGGGAAAGTTGAGAGCCTCAAGAAGAAGCCTGTTATCACAGTTTTCCAGCCTCCCCTATAGAAATGGTCAGTCATCCTTTCAGTTTTTCCTAATCCCTCCTCGGGCCTCAAATTGTGAGGAAGTCCAAGGTAGCCAGCATTCGGATTCCTCGAGTCAGTCTCCTGTGTTGAATTTTAATGAAGATTTGTACCTTGGACAAGTGGTTCCTATGGGTTTTTAATCTTTTACCTAGGAATGTGGTCCACAACTTAAAAGTGGGTCTTTTTCATAAAGTCACTTTATAAGTGGTAAAGTGAACTTTAA
>ML835530.1:8982-20917 GCA_009831015.1 Picea engelmannii | reverse complement strand
AACCTTTCCCTCTTGTCCTTTTAATCTCTTCCCCTTCAACCTGTGCGTCCTTCACCTTTTGACTCCATAACCCTAGGCACTGATCCTTGACCTCCAACGTTGAAGTGATAGTGGTCAAACAAACTTTCAAACTCTTATAAACTGAAACCCTAGCTAACAAACTTACCCTAATAAAGTCGACGTCATCCTTGGTTATCCCATCTTGACGCAGCAAGTGTTCTTTATAAGCATTTAGATGGTGGTTTGTAGCATTTATTGAGTAAGAGATTGATTGGATACACTGTATGCTACATCATCTTAGCATTTATTGATGAATTGATATTGTTCCATTGTTGTATTAATGAACGTTGATCTTGTCAATATTTGTGGCTTATATATTATCAGATCGTTATATGAAGTACTAACCCTTTGAATTATAGCCTGCATATACTGTTCTATTGTTGCTTTGTTCTGGGCAGGTGTTCTCATCTGGGACTATACTTCATTATTGGTTGATTAGCCGTATTATCTAATCTTGGTGGTACCCTGTGAGGAAGAACTTTCACTTTAACCTTTATACTTTGGCCTCCTCAAAACCCTAGGTTACCGGGAACGTCTCCCCTGGGCTAACCTCCCTTAATAGAAAGAACCTCCCCATTGTGGTGACATTGGGTGGGGAAGGTTCATGTTACGCTAGTTTGGCCTCCATCCCCTGGACTTTTGACCTAGCTACAAACTGTGCGATAACAGTCACTAATGTTGAAATAGCAAGACACAAGGCAAAAGCAGCAGAAGAAAAGCTAGAAGGCCAATCAAGATTCGACAAGTTTTATTCAAGAAGAAACCTAAACCAGAACACAAACACAGAAACTGACAAATATATACCACCCAACTTACAAGAAGATAGAAGAAGTCGAGATTACCAAAGAATAAGAGAAGGTAAATGTAAATACTGTGGTGAAAAATGGGACCCAAGACAAAGATGTCGCACAAAAGATAAGTCAAAAAAATTATACACTTGCCAAGCAGAAATCATCGAGGAACCAAACACAGAAGAATCAGTTACAGAAGAAATGGGAAACAATCAAAATGACATGTCAGATCTCTTAGATAATGACACACCAAGAATATCATTAGCAGCCATCACAGGCATCAGCCAACCACAAACATTAAAATTAAAAGGACACATAAAAAAAGATAATGTCACAGTATTAATCGACACAGGAAGTACCCACAATTTTCTTGACATCAATGTCGCAAGGAACCTTAAATTGTTTGTATATTCAGTACCAGATATGAAAGTGATTATCGCAGATGGTAAGAAAATTGAAAATGTAGGAAAATGCCATAAGGTGAAACTCCAAATTCAAGATTTCAATTTAGAATCCGAATTTTACACCGTACCCCTGGGAGGAGTAGACATGGTTTTAGGAGTCCAATGGTTGCAAACCTTAGGCACCTACTCAGTCAATCACCAAGAGCATTTTATCAAATTCAAATGGCAGGGGTAGACTTATAAATTATATGGTTTTCAACCTCCCCAAACACAAGTTGTATCATCTCAACAGATGAAAAAAATGATTCGGAAAGGAGCAACTACCTATTTTATCCAATGCCACCACATGAGAATACAAGAACCAGAACAAGACTCCAAAAATTCAGAAATCCAAGACTTAATTCAAACACACAAGAAGGTGTTTCAAGACCTCCCCATGGACTTACCTCCACAAAGAAGAATTGAACACTTAATTGAAATTAAACTAGGGTCAAGCCCAGTCAAGATTAGACCATACAAATACCCCCGTCATCATAAAACAAAAATAGAAAGATTAGTTCAAGACTTGTTAAAATGTGGGATTATCACAAAAAGTAGAAGCCCATATTTAGCCCCAGTTGTACTAGTACGAAAGAAAGATGGTTCTTTCAGGTTATGCATAGATTATCGTGGGCTTAATAAGATAACAATTAAAAATAAATTTCCCATTCCTTTCATTGACGAAATGTTGGATGAACTTCATGGAGCCAAATTTTTTTCAAAACTCGATTTGAGATCAGGATATTACCAGATTAGGGTAAGATTAGAAGATGTACCAAAGACCGCCTTCCAAACCCATGAAGGACACTACGAATTCAAGGTAATGCCTTTTGGGCTAACTAATGCCCCAGCCACCTTCCAAGCAACTATGAATGAACTATTTCACCCACACATAAGAAAATATGTTTTAGTCTTCTTTGATGACATTTTAGTGTACAGCAAAACATGGAAGGAACACATAAATCATTTAGGACAAGTATTATCTATTCTAGAAAAAAATCAATTCTATGCAAAAATGTCAAAATGCACTTTTGGCAAGGAGGAAGTAGAATATCTCGGTCACATTATTTCCAAAACCAGAGTTAAGGTAGACCCAAACAAAATCAAAGCAATTACAGAATGGCCCCGACCAAAAAGTATATCTAAATTAAGAGGATTTTTAGGCTTGGCAGGATACTATCGACGATTCGTCAAAAACTATGCTCACCTAACTGCCCCCCTAACAAATCTCCTAAAGAAGAACTCCTTCCATTGAAATGAAGAATCTGAAAAATGTTTTAGAAATTTAAAGAAATTATGTCCACAACCCCCATGTTAGCTACCCCTGATTTCTCCAAACCCTTCATAATTGAATGTGATGCTTAAGGGTTTGGGATCGGAGCAGTCATGATGCAAGATGGACACCCAATAGCATTTGAAAGTAGGAAACTAAACAAAAAAGAATGTTTACAATCCACATACAATAAAGAAATGCTTGCAATCATGCATGCATTAACCAAATGGCATCAATACCTCTTAGGAAGCAAGTTCTTGGTACGTGTTATCGCACAGTTTGTAGCTAGGTCAAAAGTCTAGAGGATAGAGGCCAAACTGGCGCAACATGAACCTTCCCCACCCAATGTCACCACAATGGGAAGGTTCTTTCTATTCAAGAAGGTTAGCCCAGGGGAGACGTCCCCGGTAACCTGGGGTTTTGAGGAGGCCAAAGTATAAAGGTCAAAGTAAAGGTTCTTCCTCACAGGTCACCACCAAGATCAGATAATCCGGCTAATCAGCCAATAAATGAAGTGCAACCCCAAATGAGAACACCTGCCCGGAACAAGACAATAGCAAAACAATATATATGCAGGCTATAGTTCAATGGGTTAGTACTTCATATAACTATCTAATATCAATATATAAGCAATTAAAACAATAGATATCAATGAAATCAATGTCAATTAATATAGCAGTGAAATAGTATCAATTCATCAATAAATATTGAGATGATGTAGCCAACAATGTTTTTAATCAATCCCTTACTCAATAAATGCTTTTAAACCATCATCTAATTGCTTATCAAAGACATATGCTGCGTCAAGATGGAATATCCAAGTATGACGTCAGCCTAATTAGGGTTAGCTAGTTAGTTAGGGTTTCAAATTTGTAAAGGTTTTAAGAGTTATTTGGCCACTATCACTTCAATGTTGTGGATCTAGGATCAGTGCCTAAGGGTAGATGGAGTCAATTAAGGAGAGGACGCAAAGTTGAAGGCATTAAAGGCTAAGGACAAGAGGGAAGGGTTCTAAGGTGCTGCAATGGCAGGGCCTTAGAATCAAAACCCTAGGGGAAAGAGGCTCACTCCGGTTTTGCTTAAGCAAAGCCTCGTGCTCTTTCCTCCTTCCTTAGGTCAAACTTGGCAAAACAACTAGCATCAAAACAAAGAGAATGATGTGAGGGAGAGTGTTGCAAAGCCAAGGCTCTATCACAAAACCCTAGGAGTAGGACGGCCCTAGGTGTAGATAACCTAGGCCTGGGACGTCTCCTCCTTCTTGACCTTTAAAAGGTACGGCTAGCACAGGGGAAGAAGTAAAAAGAGTGTAGCAATGGCTACGCTCTTCCTTCCTTCTTCAATGGTTGAATATTTCTCTTTTAGGGGACATGAAACAAGGACCTACTTGTGTGCTTGTCACCTAGGGTTTTAAATCAACAAATTTATAATAAATGCAAGAATACAAGCCTACAACCATTCAATTAAGAAGTTTTGCAGAAAACACACTTACATATCATGAAGAAATAGCATAGCATTGCCTTCTCGGGGATCCCTGGGCGAAACATCTCAAGGTTTTATTTCTAGGCTTTTATCTTTTACCAGCTGCTTTTACCTTCTGGGCCTTTAGCCCCTTCTTCCCACAAGATAAGGTGCAACCCCACAAGCAGGTCATCCTAATGCCCAGACAAAGGGAAAGGGATAGATGAGCGGGAGATAAGATGAAAAGGTGGTAGTGTGACAGGAGCGGACGATGGCTTCTCAGAAATCCCCTAGTGGCAAACCAAAACCTATAGGTACAAGCTTGCTAGGGTACCCAGTCAATCTCCCCAAGCATGGTCAAGTGGGCTACTGTAAAATCCAAGCAATCGTCAGAGATAAAAGGAATCAAATGCATACATTCAAAGGTTATAATGATCAAAAGTGACACATACCATGATACCTGGACCAATTACCTCATGGAGCAAGAGCCTTCTCCGATACAAGACCAAGTCGATGGTGATGGATGCTAGTGCTGCTGACAAGACAAACCTTATGAGAGAGAAGAAGGATGGGCCCTCCAAGGCCATGCTCAGGTCAATCCTGCTCTCGGTACTCCATGTCTAGGACCTGTGGGCCTCAAGACATGATCTCCTGGTTATCCCTACAAATCAGGGATAACATCTGGCTCCAACTCAGGGACATGTGCTCATCGTAGAGCGCATGAGAACCTCAGCATCTCTGGCATAACCTGCAGACCTGTTCAACTCAATAGGGGCATCAGTAACAAAGATGGGGTGGTATTGCCACCCAAGCATATATATAGACATATATATAAAGCAATCATAAATGTGAATACAAAGTGAAGTACTTACCTGTTGGTTGGATGTTGGTGTAGTCAAACAACCAGTGAAGCCAACTCAATAACATTCCTCGATACCTGCCTTTGTGCTTTATCATAAACCAAAACAGTGATAAATCAAGCACAAAAATGTCATGAGTTATAATGTATATCATATCATCGGAAATCTCAAAGTCTAACTCATGGAGGCGGGTGGGAGGGATAAAATCCTGCCAAGTCCATCTCTGAGGAAAGTACTCAATCCACTTCAAGAAAGGGTCATGAAAAATGCAAGGTTCAGAAAACTAACTCAAAGGGTCTGCAAACTGGCTACCTAGGACATCCTCACGCTCTGAAGTCAAGGAAGGGATCGACAACGATCTAGCAGACGACTAGCAAGCTATTAAGGGAAAGTCGAAAAACTGGGATAATTGACTCAAACTTGCAGTACCCAACCAACCCTTGGAGTCTAGGGTTTGCCTAAGAGGGAACTCAACATTAAAAATATACTTCCCAACTACACCTTTAATGGAAAAGCATGGCAAAGTAATAACAGGTCATGAGAATCCTTCCTCGTGAGAATCCTTCTTCAAGCAAACAATGTTTTTACTCCTATCAAAATCCGAGCATAGTGGCGGTTGATAGTCATCTTCACAGGGTAAATCTAAGTATTCGGAGGAGTACTCATCAAAGGCCTAAAGGTAAGACCGAAAATCATCAGGCAAATATTGTACTTGGTCAACCTTGGGTGTTTGTGGAGAGCCAGTAAAAATTTCATCTCCCTGTTGCCATTGGTTAAGAGCTTGTTGTGATAATTGCAAAGGCAACACTCGGAGATGACTCTTTATGTCATAGATGGGATCCATATCATAACTAACCGCATCCCACCTACGTCTCCCAACATGTATGAACTCATCAAAATCAGCTATGTCAGTATCAGTATCATAACATGGAGGAGCCAAAACATCCAATACTTCTATACTCTCTGTGTCATAAGGTAAAGAACCACTGAAAACTTGGAAGGGGGAATAATTTACCTCGCTTAATCCTTCAAGTATTTGGATAGCTTCATCGAGTGGAAGATCTGCCTCTACATCTTCAGACTTGAGACGTAGGGGATCTAGCTTGTCCAAGGGTCCCATTTCTTCTTCACTCTCTGAATCATAGAACAAGGTATCATCAGAAAACTGGAAAGGAAAATGACTTACCTCATTCTCTTCACCTTGTGCAGGAGGGACAGGATCTTGGAGAGCTTCATCAGACTGAGGAGCGGTTACTGGTGTTTCATCCCCATAATTCACGTCTTTAGTTATATCTTTGTTGCATTCTATTGGATTATAGGAGAGGTCTTGCTCCTCTTCAAGGGGTTGATAATGGTCTTCATAAACCTTGTCTCTTATATCAGAGGATTCTTGGTATTGATCATGATATGCTTTCCTGAGATCTTCTACAATCTCAGTGGTGAATCCTCTGTGGTCTAAGGCTACCATGAGGTTTCGAAGAACATCTTCATACGTTTGGCAATCTGGTTTAGTAAGGTCTATAAACCTACTGATAATGTATGAAAGATGATATACCCCTGTCCTTGCAACAACTCTTAAAACGATCTTGTAAGTAGGATGGCAGGGTGAGTAAAAAAAATTTTATAAGAGCATCCTCTCCTCCCAACTTTATCTCGCTCAAATACTCCAAAAAATTTATGATGTGAGGAGTTGGGAGGCCCAAAAACGTTGGAGAGTTGTTTAACCATTTTGTATCAAAGTAATTTGGGTATCCTTGAAAACTTCTGAAATCAATACTCGGATACATTTGTTCCCAGTGTGCCATGATCCCATAACTTGGAAATATCACAGAAAATAAGGTGGCACCCTAAGGAATATTAGTGGAGTCGCCAGATAATTTGCCTGAAACTATCAAAGGATAAGGGAAAACACCCTAGTGGAGTCGCCAGGTAAGCTTGTAAGATAAGGCTCTGAGGCAAGGCTTACCGAAAAGGTTTGTCGTCTGAGGAGAATTGACTCAGTGTTCCCCGGCAACGGCGCCAAAATGTTATCGCACAGTTTGTAGCTAGGTCAAAAGTCTACAGGATAGAGGCCAAACTGGCGCAACATGAACCTTCCCCACCCAATGTCACCACAATGGGGAGGTTCTTTCTATTCATGGAGGTTAGCTCTAATGATCCCAAGCCAAATTTTTCGCTTGGACTCACTCACTACCACTGATTTGTTGATGTGCAGGTGTTTATTGAGTTATTAAGTGCAGTCATACCAGATTCATCCAACACATGAAGATCATAACACATTCAAGATATAAAACATAAGCATAAATCTGACCTTTATTATAGAAGCATGAATCAGATACAATAGAATGAGCAGATCTGGAATAATCCTCAGATGGCTCCAATGCAAGACAAGTATGAGCTGCTACAAAATGCTCCCGCTGATACAGACAAGCCTCCCAAAGGCTGAATAAGATATGAAGATCAATACATGCAGATATGAATGCCAATTCCCCCAGCTGGAGAATGCCACGCTCCAATAGAAGGCTGAAACCCTCAATAAATCGGCCCAACTGAAAGAAGACTCCAAACGAGTCCAAACTCGGCCAGATGATAGATCGGGATGATAGGATCCCCCTCCTGAATTCTCAAGCTCAACATCCAAGGCAAACCCCTCCAAACTCTGAATCTTCTGCTAAAGCTGCGCCCTCCTTGATGGCTGAAACCCTAGGTGATTCAGCCCTGATGAGAAAAGCCTCCAAATGCCCTGAAGCTCTCACGGAATGTAGATTGGGCTAAGAGAACCCTATGGGAGAAGTTTCAGATCCAGATCTCAAGCAAAACTCTCTAGATCTAAGAAATACAGAATAGTGGGACGTCCTCCTTACCTCCAAATAGTCCCAATCTGAAGCTAAATATCTTATGGTGATAACTCTCCGAAAAAGCAGTCAAAATGATGGTGGAGCACCTGCAAGTAAAACCCAACTGATGAAATGCCCAACGCTCCTCCTGATTGGCTAGATCGAACCCTTCTCTCCAAGATGGTGCGCCCTTGCTGGAAACTCCTCAAACAGTACGGCCCTGTTATCTTCTGAAGCGCTAGAAGGAGATATGCTGAGAATAGAATGGTGTGGAGGAATCTTTCATCCCCAAGACCAAGCTGTGGAACAAGGTGAGTGGGTGTTTCACCACTGAGTTGCTCACAAGGGTTTGTACAGCAAAACCCCCAAACTGAATGCTCAAGAGCAATAACAAGCAATATACCAAATCCAGAATGAATAATAGGTGCGCCCTAGCCTCTTACTTATACTTTTCCTTCTAATTCTCTATTGAGTTAGGTTGACTCCCAGGGTTAACTTCTATTCTTCTGTTGAGTTATCTTTTCCTCCTTTTATCCTTTTCCTTTCTCAAGTCAACTTAAAAATATAACTTTAATCTAGTTGACCTTCCCCCTCAGTGTGAGACTATGACCTAGTGGGGGTGCCCAGGCCACTGAGTCTCCTCATCACCTCCCTAAGAGGTGGGGGACATTACATTCTCCCCTGCTTGAAATTGCTTGTCCTCAAGCAATTCCAAACCTACATCTCTTACCACATGCTCCTTTTCCCAGGTAGCATCCTCAATAGGTAAATCCTTCCATCTGATCAGGTACTCCTTGATGCTTCGGTTTCTGAGCCTCTTCTCTCGGACTTCTAATACCTCCTCTGGAATCAAAATAAGTTGTCCCTCCTCATCCATGGGGGGTAACACCTCAATAGGTCTGACGTGTTGGCCGAGGGCTTTCTTGAGACAGGAGACATGGAAGACATTGTGTATTTTGTTGCCATGTGGAAGCTGCAGCTCATAAGCTACGGCCCCTATCTTCTTGCTGACTCTGTAGGGTCCAAATAAACGTGGTTGCAGTTTCTCCGCTCCGCTTCTTTTAATGGAAGCCTACCTGTATGGTTGCAGCCTCAGATAGACTAAGTCGCCAACCTCAAAAGTACGGTCAACTCTGTGCTTGTCTGCTTGGACCTTCTGCTGGTTTTGTGCCCTCTGTAGATGATCCTTCAGTTTCCTGAGAATGTCTTGGCTCTGCTGTATCCAATCATGTACCATAGGTGCCCTACTGTCACCGAACGCAATCTCCACAAACGATAAAGGATCATAGCTATACAAGGCTCGGAAGGGGGACATGCCAATGGACATATGTTGGGTGGTGTTGTAGCAATACTCTCCCAGATGCAACCATCTAGCCCATGCTTTTTGTTGCTCTGCCACATAGTTTCTGAGGTAGCCCTCCACCCACTTGTTTACTATCTTTGTCTGTCCATCCGTCTAAGGGTGATAGTTGGTGCTAGGGGTCAAGGCCGTACCAACCAACCTGAATAACTCCTGCCAGAAAGTACTCATAAACCTGCTATCCCTATCACTGACAATGGTCTTGGGTAGGCCGTGCAACCTGAAAATCTCCCTGAAGAACAGTTCAGCCACCTGTGCTGCACTGAAGTCGGTAGCTATGGCGAAGAAATGTGCAAACTTTGTTAACCTGTCCACCACTACAAATATGCAGTCCTTCCCAGGCGTCTTTGGCAGCCCGGTGATGAAATCCATGGATATGCTTTCCCACTTGTGCTCTGGAATGGGCAAGGGTTGCAATAGTCCTCCTGGGTGTGTGTGCTCATCCTTGTTTGCCTGACATGTAGTACACTCTTTGACGTGCTCAATCACATCCTCCTTGAGCCCCTTCCAAGAGAACCTTTCTCTCACCTGCCTGTACGTCTTGTTGATCCCCTGATGTCCTACCATTGGTGAGTCATGGCACGCCTGCAATACTTTGGCCTTGAAGGCCGATCCAGGAACCAAGAAGATTCGGTCTCTGTAGTAGATGAGGTCATTTATAACCTTGAAATCTTCATCCTGTACCTGTCCGTCCAGTGGCTGGCACGCAAACTGATCCTCTGCATACTCCATCACCAGCTGATCTTTCCAGTCAACTGTTACCCCTGTTATGGCAAGGATGGATGGCCTCCTGGATAAGGCATCAGCCACCACATTGTTCTTCCCTTTGACAAACTCGATGTCAAAGTCATAGGCCTATATCCTGCTTACCCATTTCTGTTGTCTCTCGTTCAGGTCCTTCTGTTCCAATAGATATTTGAGACTGTTATGATCTGACTTCACAACAAACCGAGCACCTACCAAGTATTGTCGGAATTTGGCTAGTGCATGCATGATAGCCAGCATTTCTTTGTCATAAATGTTGTAGAGTAGCTCGGCACCCCTGAGTTTCCGACTCTCGTAGGCAAGAGGGTGCCTCTTCTGCATCAGTACGACCCCTATTCCTTCCCCGGATGCATCACACTCCAAGGTAAATGGGAGGCTGAAATCTGGAAGGGCTAAGACTGGGCATGTACTCATCACCTTCTTCATCTTGTCCATCGTTATTTGAGCCTCCTCGTCCCACTTGAAAGCTCCTTTCTTAGTCAAATCGGTCAAGGGTGCACACAGTTGAGAGAACCCCTTGACAAACTTCCTGTAATACGTGCACATCCCCAGAAATCCGCTCAACTCTGTGAGTGTCTTAGGAGTGGGCCATTACATGATGGCTTCAATTTTCTCCTGGTGTACCTGTACCCCCTTTGCTCCGATAATGTGTCCTAGATAAAGGACCTCCGTCATTCCAAACTCACACTTGGACTCCTTAGCATATAGCGATTGTTCCTCCATAATTGACAAAATCTGATCCAAGTGCCTAAGATGCTCCTCCCATGTCTTGCTGTAGATAAGCAAGTCATCAAAGAATACCAATAGGTGCTTCCTCAGCTGTTTGTTGAACACATGGTTCATACATGATTGGAACGTAGCAGGGGCATTGGTTAACCCAAAGGGCATCACCAAAAACTCATAATAGCCGTAGTGACATCTAAAAGCTATTTTTGAGATGTCTTCCTCCCTCATCTTTATCTGATGATAGCCAGAATGAAGGTCAATCTTAGTGAAGTAAACAGCCCCATGCAGTTCGTCCAACAGTTCATCAATCCTTGGTATTGGATACCTGTTTTTGATGGTCTTTTTATTCAAGGCCCTGAAGTCAATGCACATCCTCATAGTGCCATCCTTCTTCTTCACCAACACTACTGAAGAGGCAAAAGGGCTACTGTTGGGCCTGATGTGCCCCATGTCCAGAAGTTCCTTGATAGCCTTCTCTATCTCATCCTTATACTTCTTGGGGTGTCTGTATGGTGTGGTAATGACTGGCTTGGCCCCTTCCTCTAGCTCAATAATGTGCTCAAATCCCCTATCTGGTGATACCCCTGGAGGAATAGGGCCAAACACCTTGTGGTGCCTGTCAAGGATTTCCTTGATCTCTGGGGTGTAGTGGATCTTGCCTTACGCATCCTTATGTGTTACAATCCTGCATTCTGCTGCGTATACTATCTTGTCTCTCCGAAAGATGGGCTCCATCCTCTTGGCCGTGACTACCTTTGCAGTATTCCCTATCATGCCCCGAAGCACTACCTTTCGTCCACCCTCTTCTGTGAATGACATTTCCATAGTTTTGTAGTTGGTGGTGATAGGCCCCAATGTGCTGAGCCACTGAACTCCTAGGATGATGTCGGTATCCGGAAGGTCCATAACATAGACATCCTGTATCAGCTCATGCCTACCCAAGGTAAGCTTCATGCCTGGAATGTATCTGTCGCAGGGCATAGTGCTTCCTCCTGCAACCTCCACTTTGAATCCTTCAAATTCTACTGTGGGTATGTGCCTTCTTTTTAGTAATGTTGCATCAATGAAGTTGTGGGAAGCTCCTCCATCAATCAAAACTGACACCTTCTGTCCCTGCAAGACCCCCCTCATTCAGAAGGTGTTATACTTGGGCACTCCATGATAGATGGTGGCCATACTATCCTGTCCTGTGATTTGTTCCTCCTCTACTGCCTCAGTGGTTTCTGTTAATGTTTTATGCTGATATTATAGTTCTTTGCATTTCATAAGATAAGAGCATAATATGAACAAGATCACTGAGAAATACACATCCACAATAGACACAGCATTTATCCTGGGAAACCCTCTAGGGGAAGAAAACCC
>ML835529.1:59602-77640 GCA_009831015.1 Picea engelmannii | reverse complement strand
ATCACCTTTAGGACCAATTAGGTTAGTCATGGACTCTCCCATCAATTTGCCTTCCAAATTATAGTGCGAACGTTGGGGAGAAACATCTATTGAATAGTGGTGGATGAAGGAGCCTCGACTTGCATCATGTCTATTTCTTGTTGAAAGTCATTGGCCCTCCTAAGATTAGCACGTCTGCAACACTATTGAAATATTTTTATGGACACAACCAAACCGATGGAACAATCATCACCTTACCCATCGTGTTAGGTGGTAAGACTGTCTGTACAGATGTGGAGGTTGTTGACGCACCTATTTAGTATAATCTATTACTCGGGCGTACTTGGTTCTACAAGATGATTGTCGTTGTCTCATTTGTATTTAGGTTCTTACACTTCCCTCATCAAGGGAAAATCATTATGATTGATCAGTTCACATTCTATACCCCATACCTTAATCCAATGTAGGGTCAAATGTACCCTTTGTCGGTGATACCAGGCATCAATCTTTTATTACTTTCGGTGCGGGGATGTTCAAATATCCTTCACTGATGGGAATTTTTTCCCTTCCTCCACCATCTCCCACTTCCATTGTCGCTCTTATCAACATGATTTCCTCATCTACCAATGGATCCCCCGGGTCTACTGATCCTTGGGTGTACCTCGTTCTGAGGATGTTGAGTCATATGGAGCTTCCATGCCACTCACCACAGTCAAGATTTTCGATTTGACAATCCCATCAGCTTTCTTTGATATTGGTCAGCAACTCCATCCTCATATGGAGTGTGATAAAACTACTCCAACCACTAGGGATGTTGACTCTCCAAGTTCACATGACATCCTATATCTTGATTTTCCTTCAGAAGCGGCCATCCTAGAAGTCATGGCTTCCATTGATAAGCCTAGAGAAGGTGAGAATCATCGATAATCTATCCTCCCTAGTTTGGAACTAATGAGATTTGACATGACCAGTCTTTACCTGAGACTCAGGGAATTGGCTGGGACATCTAGTAAAACTCCCATTCTTGTCTCTTTTCCACCTTGAATATCTTTTTCAAAAATTGCCTGAATTCTCTACCACCCCTTCCATCGAATATTAACGTTTTTAACTCCCTTCATGCCTTGATGGATTCCATCAAGGAGCCATCGTAGCTCACAAAACCACTCATGATGAATATTTTATGGCTGCAGACATTCATTCATATGTGGCATGGCCCTACCATGGTAAGCCATATGATGCCAACAATGGCTTATGAGTGCATCAATTATGAAAAACATCATTGGTATGAGCCTAGCAATGGGCTATATTTGGCATAAAGCACTGAGATGCATAGTTCCTTGTACATAGGTGTGTCATGTGAGTGTGCATTTGTTTTTCATATATAATATCCTAAACATCCAAAAATATTTTATTTTTTGAGATTTCACTGTGTTTTGACCTTGGAATCTAGTTTACATGTGTTGACAGGATTCTAGGGATGATTTTTTTAGGAAGATGGTGACATCCACTACACTTGAGGTATATATTTATAAAATGGCATATAGGGTTAGGTTTTTCCCTACATTTCTGACTTTGCATTATTAACCGTCCATACTGGCATCAATATGCCTTAGGTTAGAACCTAGTCGGTTGTGACATTAGACACTCCTTTTGTACGTCATAACTGGTTAGGTAGTGCCTACCCTTCATGGGCACCCTAGTTAGAACCCATATTTCCATTCAATTCCCATGTTTCATTTTCTCGTAGGCTCGGGAGCCCTCCTTTATCCCCGCCATGACTTGAATAGTGAGCCTGATTTTCCTCTCTTCGTCTATATTATGGCCACATCCCGTGGGGGTTCCGGAATTTTTTTTATCTTGCTTAATGGTATCCTATGAATTTGTTGCTCACATCATGCCTCCCAATGATGCATTGTTGTTTACCCATATCTCGCTTACCGCTTGTTAACCCCTAGATTTTCACCCTTGAAAATATCGAGGGTTCAGAGTCAACATGCACTATTTTGGCTAACATTTTGAGATTCTCCCAGAGTTTAGCACTTTTGGTTAGCATAGGTTGGTTCCCATCAGAGGAAAGTATATGATCGATACATGTTTGTTTGGTTCAAAGTTAGAGTTGGCTTAGTTTCCCATGCATTTTGAGAGAGATGTCTACATACAGTAGGCGTTGATACTTTTTAGTAGACACAGTTTGAGTGGGTCTCTTGATAGTTTGGATTTCTAAGCATAGAGTTAGAGTCCTTGCATGATTCTAGGCCCAATATCACTTTTCCAGGTGACATGTAGGAACTTTTTGTTTTTATCAGTTTGGGCTCCAGGCCCCAAATTCATATTTCGAGAACATATTGTGGATCCTTGCAACATTCTGGGTCTTTTGGATCTTTTTTGGGATGATTTGGCACAATTTACTATTTTTAGCAGGTTGAGCACCAGGGCTCACATGTCAATTTTGATTGCAAATTTAGATCCGTTACGGAAAAACGATTTCAATCAGTAATTCAAAGGCATTCGGTCAAATTTCTATTTTTATCAATGTTTATTTTTTGGCAGTGACATGTGGTAGTGTTCTCCTATTTTACATGGATGATGTGGAAAGTTTCCTAAAATTTAGGAGTTGGATTCTATTTTTTAAAAGTTCTATATTTAGAAGGTACGATCATCATCCTTGCAATACCAAGTGGCAGCCTCACAGGTCGACATGTGGCATATCTACAGAGTGATGTGCATCCACCTAGAATAGGGCACATTTTCCCAAGACTTGAGCATATAATAAATAAATTAATTGAGATAAGGGATTCTCATAATTGGGTCTAAATTTAGTCGTATATTCCTTCGTATAATCACTTCTCCACTTGTCATGAATCGAATCCATAAAATTTTCCTTCAATTGAATTTAAATTGCAATTTCCTAAAAAAATAGGACAAAGTTCCCCAATCAAGGCTTAATTTTCTCACTAAATTTTCCTCACTCAACATATCTTCACTTTCCATGCATTAATTTCCTCAAATTCCTCTTAATTTTCTTTTAAATGCAAATTTCCTAAAATTTAGGAAAATCCCTAAAAAATAGAAAAAAATTCCCCTTGGCTAAAACTCACTCATTACTTGGCCAAATTTAGCATTTAAACATGCATTTAATTCCTAATTTACTCCCCCATTCATTAAATCTCTTTCCATTCCCTCGTGCCCATTAATTCCTAAATTTCTCACTCACACTTATTCCCTCATGCTCATTAATTCATATTTTATTCACACTCCTCTCCTATATATTGGATGGTTTTCATTGGTTATTGGCAGGTTCATTGCAGTGACAACATAATGTCTTTCTCATTCTCCTTTCTCTTCTTCTCTATTCTAGTGGCTCTTCTCTGAGCAAAGTAGTGATTGTATTGGTTGTAGGATTTCCAAGTGTGGAGAAATCAACTCTCTTGTAAGCTTGATCAATAAAGAAGTGTGTGTTTGTCTTCAAACCTCTTTTCTTGGCGATACTATGGTAAATTTGTGATCTAATTTGTCATTTTATGAATTGTTCATTCTGGTTATTTCTGATCTTCTGAATAGTTTTCTACCTCTTTTCCAGTCTATTATCATTGTGCTAACCCTGTAGGTTCCCTCCAACTGAATATAATCATTTTTCCTCATTGTTTTGGGCCGCTTTTACACGCTATCCAAGATGAACAACTTACTGATTTTTGGTTTTTAAACGCAGAAATAAAAATTTAGATCAGCAGAAAGGCGCTTTAGTGTGCCTACAGACTCCCCCCTAAGGCTAGCAAGCACTAGCCCAAACGAAGAGGGATATGGTTAGTGACAATTTGGAGGCCTTACAGATTTAATTAGCCTATTTTTTACTGTTGTCTTAACACATATATCAGCTCAAATTGGAGGGTAAAAATGTATGCTAACAAATTGGGGCCATTGTTGGGGAACGCCAACCTTGGTAAATGACAATCGATGATTTTTTTCTTTATTTGTTTTAATTTTTCTAACTCACCTGGAGACTCTATAGAATACAAGGCTGACTCCACATGGGACTTACACAAGAATATATTTCAGTTTTGATACCCTCACAGAGTCTAGTTGTGAGCTTGAAAAAACCCTAACACCTTTTCTCGGAACAAGACTATTACTTCACCAAGAACTCGTCTAGATGTTGGTAAGCGTATGAGTTCTTAGTTAAGTTATTTTTCAAGGAGCACTATGGTGAGTGTATCTTTGAACTTTTAATCTTTCCCTTTATTTCCATCTAAAGATAATAGTTTGGTAGCAACGTGGATTTATTCTATGTGATATTAACAATATGGATGCAACTATGAGGCCACCAATAAGTTGGATATTTTCCACCTTTTACCCACTAAGTTTTGTTGCATTCCCAGATTATCCTCGTGAATTACCTACACATAAGTGGCTTAAACACATAGCTTTTTTTGTAGGGCGGTTGGGGGAATCGGTTGAGGAGAACTTGGATAAATTTTTACAAGTGGTGACTAATTTTGAGGTGGAACATGAGGATGTGGTGATGAGGGTAAAATGGTACATTGAAATTAGGCAGTTCTTTTAGAAGCTTCAACAACTTGGAAATGGCATTCCTTACGCATTACTAGTTACACATTAGGTATGAAATAGGAAATGAGCTCTTAACTTCGCTGCATCAAGACAATGCCACTCACATATTCGATCATATACATGAGTGGGGGAGACAATGTAGGATGATTAAGACTCAGATTCTAGACAAGCTCCTTACGAAGTGGTTTACCAAGTCCCTCTTACCACCCATTTCCAGGGATGTAACTATGGTTGGGGCCACCACCAAGGAGTAATCCATTTTGCATGCCCAACATTTGAAGTTGATCTATTCTCAGTCGGGTACTCTATATGACATCATTCCAAATGCTCCTCACCTATCAACTGATCCATGTAAACCCAACACAGGACCCCATGCCAATGGTGTGGTTGGTTTTTTTTCACATGCATATGTTAACTAGTTAGTTGATCAGATGGGTCAAATGGCCATTCAATCACATCCATTAGTTGTTGGAACTAGTGCTCAAACTATTGTGGTCCCTTCTCAAACCTTCGAGGTGAATTTGGTACAGTCCACACAACCGAAGAATCCTCATCAACATGGAGGTAAGAAAAATAAGAACAAGAAGAAAAATTCCAAAAATGAGAAAGGGGTTGCTTCCACCCAAAACACCCAGAGGGATGCATTAAGGAGAAAAGGAAGATTTGGTTTCCTTGTATGATTTGTGGGGACGACCATCCTACTCACCAGTGTCCTCGAAAGAATGAGATCCATCAATTTTTGGCACAACAACGGGCCCCCAATAGCATGTTGTCTTAACCCATCCTTTCCCACCTCAACCTCAGAATATGGTTTCAACAAATCCTGCCCCTCTGCAAGGGGGCATGGAAGGTACCCCTCACCAAGAGGGGCTTCCTCAAATGCTTCTGTGTTTATGTGTGACCACATGGTCAACTTGAAAACTCGAAAAAGAACTGTCTATCTTTCCAGGTGTTAGACTCCAATCTACTGATGTAAATTAGAGTGCAAATGATTGTAAATCAGGTGTTTGTAAGACTTAGAGGCACATCCAAAATGTATGGATTTAGAGATAACTTTTATTTTTTATGGGAATAAACCAAAACCTATTCTAAGAGCTGAATATGGAAGAGATGCTAAGCTTCTGTTCAGAAGTCCTATTCATAGATCTCATGACAGTAATCAACAATTGTTTTCCTAAGGAGTATCAACAGTAAGCATTCAAAAAGATATTTGAACTAGTTCTAAGGCTTATCAATGCTAGAAAGACAAAACTCTTATTCAAGAGATGCATTCATTGTCTCCTTTCATTAATTAGCAATTATCATCAATTCTTATTAAATCAAAAGTACTGAAAGCGTAAATAACTCAAAAAGCATTCATGATTATCCTAATGCTTGAAAGAAAACCACACATTGAATTCTTATTCAAGAAATCATTCACAACATGAGTAAGGCTTAGAAACATTAAGCATTTTACTTAACTATGGAATTCATATAACTACAACAAAGAATAAACTCATATACAACAAGATATGATCTAAAACATGTATCAAAGATTACTTGAAAAGAACATAAAGGAAGAGTGTACTAGTTTGGCAAAAGGGGCCCTCCAATGCTTCACTTGTACACTTGAGTTGTCTCAGCTAAGAAGGAGCTTCTAGCAACATTAAAATCATCATATCATAGGCATTATCAATAACAAAACGTAGAAATGATCTCAATATTGAAAATTCCAAAGTTTCTTCATTCACATCCAAAAGGTGTTATACTAGTCTATGCTTTAGAGTATTTATACAAGAGTTTTGAAACTAATAATGCTAATAAATCTCCTAAATATAATGATCAGATCCATAATATATGCTAGGAAGGTCGAATACCCCCTTCAGATCCATAAAATATGACCAAATCCCAAGAAAATCTAAAACTGTCCATGATTTGAAATCTAAAACTGTCCATGATTTGAGGCTAAAACAGGGTATTTTCTACTGAAGTGGCCCTGTTTGACCAGCGTTGACCAGATACCTAGAAGGCTTAGATATCGAAGCTGATAGCTCATCATCCATCCTTGTACATCAAGGATCACGACCCAAGTCTCAAATTTTGCCCAGCTATCCTGCAAGTACACGAACCTAGGAGCAATTACGGGGTTTAGTCAAATCCTGTAATTTTTGATAAATTTTCAATTTTAATGCCAAAAATTAGAAAACTCAATTCTTAAGCTAAAGAATGATAAATATACCTTGCATAAGCTGTTTTATGAAAAATATGAAATGAAATGGAGGCAAAATGGATGGTTATAGAGGGAAAAGTGTAGTTTATAGAGTAAAACGGAAGCATAAAAATGTACTCAACATCTCCCCCAAGAGGAAGTCTTTGCATGCCCTCATGCACAAAAAATGTTCTTGTACCTCTATCACTGATCTTCTGCCACCTCTGCTGCCTGCAATAATGTCTCCACATTAACCTGAGCTATATGAAGAGCTTTCATTCTTTGATATTTTTCTTTATATGTCTTCTTCTATTGAAACCACTTATAGGCCTATTTGGAGATTGACTTGTTTTTCTTTTGAAGCTTCTTATTCTTTTTCTTCAAGGTTTCATTCTCCTCCTATGTTTTATGGCTTTGAGTCCTTAGCATTTCATTCTCTTTTTTTATGTATCTTTCCAGGACTTCAATTTCCTTGATTTTTCTCTTCATTTTCTTTATTTTCTTGTTTTTCTTATCAAGTTCTGATCTGGACCCACCAACCACTTCTTCTATTTGAATTTCTTCTTTCATATATTTAATTAATTGTTCCACATATTAATTAAATTTCTTCTTTCATATATTTAATTAATTGTTCCACATATTGAATTTCTTTCTTATCATTTGCTCATATGTGGAAGTTTCTTGTTCTTCAAAACCATCATGTTCCAATGATTGTGCCTCTAGAGTYTGAATATGTGCATAATGTGCTTGTTGTRCTTCATCATCACTTTCTTGTATTTGTCCTTTTTGAATTTGTTGGCGCTTMCTTGATTTTCTTTCATATGTGGTAAAAATMTTGTCTTTTTCCTCAAATTATCTCTCCCTTTTTACCATGCTTCTTGTTCTTCTCCTCCCCATAGGTGGTTTTGAGCTTGTTGCCTTGGGGTTCTGTATTTCTTCCTCATCATCGGTCACAACCAAGATTTGTTCATCTTCTTCTTTCTCCTTTATTGTTTCAAAACCATTTTCAATGATAAACTACTGCCAAGTCAAGTTTTGCTTCTGTAGTTCATATATGATGATCATTTTAATAAAGCCACAATGATATAAACTCTTTTTTGTATTCCTCCCTTGTTTTTGGACGGCCTTAGCCATCTTAGAAAGGCTTTGCAGTAGAAAATAGGGCATGTTAATTTTACAGTCACCTTTTATGTGTTGTAGAAGCTTAATTTGATACAGGTAGATGATGTTAAATCTTCCCTCACAAGTTATAAACTTTTGTATGAGATATGTTAATTCATCCCAAGGATGAATCAACCAAATCCTTGGGATTCCCTTCTTCCAATTGACTGCTGCCACCCTAGATATGGAAATAAAAGATGCCCATGATTTATCTTTAAAATGATTTGTTTTGAAATATCTTTCTCCTATTTGAGGAAGTCCAGTGACACGTGCAGTGATATCTTCAGAGATTCTAATGATAAGGTTTCCAATAGTATCCCTTTCCCCATCAAATGAGTGAGAAAATTCTAAAGCAACTTCCTCACAAGATCCATCAAATTTCTCAAAGAAAGCTATCCACTGTCTTTGCTCCAGAATTTGTATACAATCCCTATGAATTTATGATATATCAAGCTTCTTTGGTTCATATCTAGACACCATTCTTCCAAGTTTTAAGAGAAAGACCTTAAAATATTTCCACTGTTTATAAAAAAGGAGGTCTATTCTTGTCAAAAGTTTCAACCCTGTAATTTATTTGACCAAGATTTTTTTATACTTGCAGACTCTGTTTGGATTTAATTATGTGAATGGTCTTCAATAAGATTTTTATGTTCAAAAACAAAGAAAATATCATATTTTTCAAATTTCTAAACTGCGCTCTGTTCTTCAATCATAAATTTGTTTTTATGCAAGGGCATACCTGGTAATTCGATAAAAATTCTCAGGCTTCTTGTTGAATTCCAACTCAATTTTCCTTCTTACAGTCAGCCTCTGCTAGAAATGAACTGTCTCGTTCTCAAAATGTACCTCAGGAAGTCGAATTTTGTACTTAGCTTTACAATTATTTGAGTTTGAACTTACCTTTTCACTGGCCGACTCCTACTTGAATACGTTCTCTTTCCTTTGCTCACCATGCATCTCCTTCAACTTCCACATTTTCTTCCACAGAGCGAGAATGTTGTATGTTGATAGTGAAATTGTCAACATACAATTTGTTATTTATCAGAGATTTCGGGATAGGAAGGCGTAGGAGGGAACAATTTGCTAGAGCGTAGGGATTTGGAATGGCACTGACGTGTTGAAACAGAGCATGCATTTTGAAATGGAGGTAAGTATACATAGGAGTGCATCGACGGTTCGAGTCTGGGAGCATTCAAGTGAAACACAACACATGAAAAGAGTTTAAGTCGTAACACTTTTTAGGAAGGGAGGAAAATCGTTGTGGAGGAAACTTAGACAGGGATATTATCATTTTTTTTTAAAAGCATTTGTACAACGATCATAACTAAAGGTGTTGTTTTATTTGTACCTTCGTACTTCCCTCTTCCTTGTAATCATCATAAGAAATGTTTTTTTTTTTTTTTTTTTAAATGTGTTCATTTGACTTATAACTCCCTTAATTCTTTTCCTTGAGTAACCATCCTCTTGTCATGCTTAAAACCTTCTTCTTATGACCCCTTTTTAAATGTGTATGCAAACAACCTTTTATTTATGCAAACAACAATTCAGTCTGTGTGTATGCAACTTATGTCTTCATAAACATAGCATTTTACAACTCAAAAACAATGTGTTTGAATTTGAAACCCGATCATTTCCTTATAACTCCCTTGGAAACCAAAATTGGTTCCTTTGAGTATCATTTTTTATGCTTTTGAGGGTATATGAAAATGGAGTGATGAAAAGATGATGTAGGGAAAGGGAAAGATAGGATATTTATCATTGCTTAGCTTATGAAGAATTTTCCAAATTTAAAGCATTAAAAAGGAAAATATATACTAACTTGTTTTCTCATTGTGTTTGCCTGATTGAAGCTGGCTGGAATGTTGTTGTAAGTCTTCAATTTTGATAAATTTCCTCTTGTATTTATTTTGCTTAGTATCTCAGGTCCCTCTGCTAAATGGAATTGATACTCTTCTCAGGTCCCTCTGCTGGATGAAGTTGATA
This sequence comes from Picea engelmannii, assembly GCA_009831015.1. NCBI lineage: Eukaryota > Viridiplantae > Streptophyta > Pinopsida > Pinales > Pinaceae > Picea > Picea engelmannii. The sequence continues at coordinate 67,763 of ML835529.1, read as the reverse complement.
CTCTTCTCATGTCCCTCTACTGAATGGAATTGATACTCTTCTCAGGTCCTTCTGTTGGATGAAGTTCCTTTTTGAAATGCATGTTGTCATCTGTATAAGGCTTGAAAGGTTTTCAAAAATGTATACCTTATCCCCCTCAGCCTTATTTATTGACTTGTCCTCAAGTCTTAGAGATAAATATTTGTAAAACTTTTGAAGTTGTACAATGAAACTAGAAATTAATAATGAAAATAATTTTTTTTTTGAGAATTTTGATTGGCCAATTTTACTTGGTTTTCCAATGAAAATTTGAGTTTATATTGTGCCAGTTTCCTGATTTTTCACAACTAAACTCCTTTTTTTTCTTTTGTTTTTTTTTTATTATTTTTTTATTTTTATATTTTATATATATATATATATATATATATATTTTAAGGAGATGTGAAGGAGACACATGATTATGTCTGTCCAACACTTCCATCTCATTCTGTTGAGATATCTGTTGCAGAAAGTCTTCCTTGTTTACAGGCTTATTGTAGAGCTTTAGCCTATGTCCATTGACTATGAATGAGCTTGCATCATCATCTATTGTTTGTATTTTGACTAAGCCATTGTCATATACCTCTGCAATCTCATATGGACCAAGCCAATGAGTTGTAAATTTAGCTTTGAAATCTTTGAATTTTGAATCAAATAACAAAGCCCAGTCTCCTACTTTGAATTGTTTCTTCTTGATTTACTTATCATGCCAATGTGCCCTTTGTTATTGTATCAAAGTGTTGTGTTCAATTGTTGCCTGTCTCATCTCATCCAATTGATTTAATTGCATGATCCTCTCTTTTTGTGCTTCGGAAAGATCTTTCCTAAATCAGCTGCTAGTTTAAAAGTATGAAGTTGAAATTCTATAGGTAACAAAACTTGCTTACCATAGACCAGCTGATAAGGAGTGAACCCAATACTATTTTTATAGGTGATTCTGTATGCCCATTATGCTTCTTGAAGCTTGTCTGACCAATCTTTTCTATGTATTTGGACTGTCTTGGTCATGATTGCTTCTAAAGTTTTGCTAGTAGATTCCACCTGTCCATTTGCTTGTGGATGATAGGGTGTAGATTTCCGATGCTTGATCTGATATTTGTTTGCTAAGTCTTTCACCATTTTAGAAGTAAATTGTGCTCCTTGGTCTATTACAATCTCCCGGGGTACTCCAAATCTGACAAATATTTCTTCAAAGAGGAAGTTCAACACTGACTGTTATGTGGCTCTTACTAATGCTTTGGCTTCCACCCACTTTGTAACATAATCAGTACATACTAAGATGTACTGCTTCCCTTTTGATGGTGGATTTATTAGACCAATGAAATCAAGAGCCCATTTTTCAAATGGCTCAATGTGAACTTGTGGTTTGAGGGGCATCTCATCGCTTGGAAGTGGCTTTCCCATCCTTTGGCAGCTATCACAACTTTGAACATATTTCTTGGAATATTTGAAGATGGATGGCCAATAATATCCTAAATTGAGTATTTTGTATGCTGTCCTCTTATCTGCAAAATGACCACCACAAGGTTCATCATGGAAAGATTTTAATATTTCTAAAATCTCATCTTGTCTTACACATCTTCTAATTATGAGGTCATATCATGTATAAAAGAGATCTCCATCAATCCATGTGTATCTAGCACTTTGTTTAATTATCTTCTTCTTTTCTTTGGATGTGAGAGAAGGAGGTAACATCCCTGATGATAAATAGTTGGCTATATCAGCATACCATAGAGTTATAACTGAAATTGCAAATAGGTGCTCATCAGGGAAATTATCTGAGACAGGAACAATCTCACCAGAGGTTTTTAATCGAGATAGGAAATCAGCCACTTGATTTTCCTTCCCAGGTCTATTCAAGACTATAATGTTGAATTCCTACATCAATAACAACCATCTTATTATCCTGCCATTAGTAATAGATTTATTCATGAGATATTTTATGGTAGAATGATCTGTATGGATAAAGACTTCATAACCAGTGATGTAGTGACGAAATTTATTCACAGCATGTACTACTGCCAACATTTCTTTCTCTGTGACTGTGTAATTCAACTCTGCAGAGGTTAAATTTTTGCTAATGAAGTAAATAGCATAAGTCATCAGATTTTCCTTTTGACCCAATGATGCCCCTATTGCAGTATCTGATGCATCTGTAGAGATGTGTTGGCAGCCAATTCACTTTTTTTTATGATCCTATAAGCTTCCTACACCTATGTCTTGCAAACATCAAGTTTTTCATCGCATTTCTCAAATAGACGACATTTACATTTTTCGCGACATTTGCACATTTGTCTTCGTTAATTTTTCACGACTGTAAGCGTGAAAACTTCTCCTTTCGAAGTCACATTTAGATCATTATCTGAACTGTCATGATCTTTTTATCGATATGCCTACTGCACTTACCTTTTGTTTATCGTTATGTGGCTGGAAGGATTTTCAAACTATGCTCATTGGACATTATTCTATTGATTGCATAACTTGATTTTATTGAGTTTGTAAGACATTGACCATTTGGATTTGCACTTTATGTGACTTGCCTGATCATTATGAAAATGCATAGGGGTTTTGATTAATTTTTTTATATATATGATATAATCCTTATGTTAATCTTTTTATAATTTTTGGCTTGTCAACTATATGAATATCGTTTGGCACCTTGGTTTAACTTTTGATTATATACATTGGCGCATAGTTGACTTTGGGTTTTGATTTATACGTCGGATGTTTGAACACCATGGCATAACATTTGCGTGTATTGGCATACACATTTGATTTCATTGGTTGTACACATGGCTTAATGGTTGAACTACTATTATGGAGTGAACAACTATGAAATTTGATGGTTGTACTTGGATAATGAATATTATGCATGGCAGACTCCACCACCTTCGCATGCGCGCATTTATGGTTACCCCTTTTGGATCGTTCATTGTTGTTGGTTCGGGTAGCTCTGTTACTGTGTGTGTTGGTGAATTCAAACCCTTCCCTTACCATGCATTCGGCTCCATGGCCCCAGTCGTGCGAGTTGAACCCAATGGCAACTAGGCCCTGTTGATATTTGACAATGCCCGCCAAGATTTGGCAGACAGTGGATGACTTACCTTCGTGAAATGTTTTGAGGGTTTTAACCGTTGCGTAGCTCAACAGTTTGACATGACCTTTGATGGATGTCGAGCCAAGGTAGGCGATGTACAGTTAGAGATTGATGAACAATTTATCAGCTCGGCTACGGGGTTACCTACCTCGGGACAACGTTGGTTTAAGAATTGCAAGGTCGAGGAAGTGTCGTGGACATTGTTGTTTCAATCACGCAAAATCACCTCATGTGATAGAGGTATGCCCGTAACTATGCTTAAACAACGATGGAACGATTTATTAATGATAATCAAGCAGTTTGTGACCTGTGAAGGTCGATACGGGCTTGTGTTCCTCTACCACCTGCGTCTATTGATGATTTTTATAGGGTATCCTATAAACATGTCGTTCTATTTTCATCGGAGCCTGTATAAAATGTCCAAAAAATATAAAAGGCACAAGGATAACAACAACCTGTTTCACCATGGGCTTATTAAGCTCATCGTTGTTTATCATTTGAATTTTCTTGGTGATAGTTGGAAGGCCTTCATCGCCCGCAATGGATTTGAGGACACCAACCCTGTACAGGTTGATAAACCTGTGGTAACTGAGACTAAGGATAAACCGCCTGTACCCTTACACCTCCTACTGCCTAAACCCTCGGTCAACCCCCCTATCGACTTACCCAACACTGTAACTAAGAATGCAGAGGCTATTAAAAAGCCTATGAGAAAAAACCCCAAGGAAAACCTTACTGCAAATGTTAAAGGGAAAAGGAATGCACGGCTCATTTCGAGAATGGTCAGAAACAAATCAAAACCCCCTGTTGAGCCAAACCCTATCGTCTTGAGCGAGGACTCCGATTCGGAAGTGGAACATTTTTTAGCTAGCAAGTATCCCTACTCGCAAGGTTTGTGTCACGAACCCCCTTATGATTTTGTATCAAACCTACCCCCCTGCCTAAAGGACGACCCTAACTACCTAGGTATTAAATTTCCTTGTGAAACCCTCGGTCATTTGTCCAAACCCTCGCCTGCTCTGTCTAAACCCACACAGTCACCCTGTGATCAATGAAACTCATGGTTAGAGCGATATTATATTGATCTCCCGATACTTCAATCGAGGATTCAATCATTGGAAGACCAGATTGCAGTCCTAACCAGTCAAAAGGCCAAGCTCCAAACGATAGATAAAAGGCAAAAGACAGTCGGTTCCATCCTGTTCAAAAACGTGGAATCAGCCACGGCTGTTGTAAATTCCAAGCTGGTATAAGCAAGCAGCCTCGTCGCTACAGAGGTATGGTTTTCACATCGTTTTGTTTTGTAAATAATCTAGGTTGATATAATGTTTTCAATTCAGTTTTTAAACAGTTCTGTTCACATCTTGAATGGATCTGTTATATTGCGTGCATTCTATATATAGCCTTGCTTTGAATAAAAGAAATTTCGATTCGATATACGATCTGATTGTTCCCAGTATAGAAATCAATATATTTTGATTGGATTTGAGTAATCTTCGCTTGAATTTGATTGATTGGCTTGCCTCGTTAAGGTGACAAAATTAATAGTTTGTCTTCAAATGAATTGGTTTGTATCCGATTTGAAAAGGAAATTTTTCATAATCATGTTCGGATTTGATTTGGTTATGATCCATATGCTATGGTTGGTAAACAGTTTGATTAAGTTTGATTGTTACGATTTTGCTCGGATTCGATTTCAATATCATTGGTGTGCTATGACTGGTAAATGTTTTCTGGAAGATACTTGTTACAATGCTGAGTAGTGTGATGTTCTATATTTGATTGTTTCCAAGTTAAGGATAATGACTCTGTCTCTTTGATGAAAACATTACACTTAAATAACATTCGCGCCCGAATTGGAAATGAATCCGAATCATAACGACTATGTGAAAATCTTAGCTAATCGATTCGCTTTTGTTCTAATTTGGCAAGTTTGTCCTATGAGTCGAGTTCAGATTATAATTTATGATCTGTATTTTAAATTTGTGAAATAAATTGGTCAAACCCTGATATGTTTCGTTTGATCGAAATGATTGTGATCAAAATTAATCGATCATGTTTGCTTACTGTGCAATGATCAACGATCGAAATCTATAACAAACCCTGTTTGATTAATCCTGTTATGATTTTGTTATGAGTCAATTATCTTTTGGATTTGTTCACAGCCTAAATTGCTTGCTATACAGTGATCGTGATAATCTTGTTCGATTTACAAGTGTAACGATGTGTTTGCGATTTGTTTTATTTTCAATTGAATATCAAAACAATCTCATAACAAATGGATTCGATTTGTTAAGAAATGATTATGAGGCTGCTACATATGATTTCATTTACCCTACTTATGACAATAATCGAAAACAAAGTATTTCTATTCTTGTATTCAATTAAATGATATGAATCTTTTGCTATATCGTTACAGCTATAGCGATTGGAAAATGATTCTGTTGGATTGGATCGTATCTCTTGTTTAACAATCACATACGATATGTTTGATTATCAATTTCAATTGGATATGAAACAATCTTATTACTGTTCGATTATGACTCTGTGGACCCGATTGTGTGGTAACAAAAGAACAGAGTATTCCTATCTCTGTGTTCGGTTGAATCATTTTTTATTCTGTTTAATGTTGAATGAAAAAATCGTTTTAATCTCAAATGATTCGTTTTAAAATGGTTATTGGAATATAATTGGATTTAATTCTTTTAAAGGATTTGGAATCGATTCGGATGTTGATTATGTATCTCATTTAGACTAGCTACAGAATCAGATGATTCTGTAGCTAAGTCTGTAGAATTAGATTTTTATTGTTTTATTAATAAAATATCTCTCTAACTTGTCTATTTCTGACCTGTTTCAGGTGAATTTGAAATTGCATGGGATTTCATGAACAGTTTAGAGGATATTTGGATGTTTTAGTTTCATTTTAATTTCCTAGTTTAGACAATTTTGGGGATATCTCCCAGATTTCATGTAAACAATTTTATAACTTCCATAGGGAGGTTTTACCCTGTGGAAAGCCTTTAAATACTTATTATTTTTGTAATAAGGATCATCCTCATTCGTGGGAGAAGAAGGATATGGAATTTTAATACAGACTGAGACATAAATTGATGTTCTGTTACAGCTTTAGCTTATCATAATATCAATTTTTTGTTTTATGTTTATGTGTATCTATTTGCATTTGGTTAATGACTACTTTAGCTATCTTAATCTTTTGAAAATGATATGATTTAATCAATATAATCCATATCTGATCTCTTCCAGTATTTAAAAATATAGCAATTACTTGATTCAGTTTGTGAATGACAGATTTCTCTTCTTCATTAATTGGATTATTAAGTATAAGTTTTTGCATAACAGGTTTACCTTATTGCAGAGATTTATAAATCATATAATTGTTATGATTTTTTGTCTTGTTTGTCCTGTAAACAAACTCAAAGAGCATTGCATCTATCATTTACGAGAAGCTTCTGGATTATCTGGTGCGAGTTTCCTTCCTCCGACCAGCTTCGAAGTCATCATACACATGACAAATCTGGAGCGTTTCCAGGTCTGTTTGTTGTTTATTTGTTTAGTATATTTGTTAGTATTTTAGTTAGATATATGTGTAGTTAGTATATTAGATCGCTTAATTTCAGTAAGTTTTATTTCTTAAAATCATAAAATCAACAAAAATATCTTTCTCTATCTTAGGGAAGAAAGTAAATGAGTTTTCCAGGTTTTATTTAAATCTGTACTTTGTAGATATTGTATATTTTGTGAATAAGTTATATTTTAGTTAGTAGTTTGTATATATAGAAATAGTAGATTAGTTTGTTTGTTTAATAGTTAGTTTTAATTAGATTAGTTAGATTAGTTTGTTTTATTTATTGTTAGTTAGTTTAGTTTGTTTTATTTTAGTTAGTTTAGTTTTAGTTAGATTAGTTAGTATAGATTAGTTTTCTCTTTGGTTTTCCTAGGACCTTAGATCGGCTAACGGAGCCGCTAAACCCGTCAGGGTGGTTCATTCCAAACGGCTTGGTTTATTAGACAACCCCGGACCGGTTCCACTCTCTCAGTTGACGGACGGTCGATTTCGCCCGTCAACAAGATGTGAAATGGAAAAGTCCAATTAGGCCCTTTTAAGATAGGTGTTGTTGATAGCTTGTCTTTGAGTTTTTGAAAGGCATTTTGACAATTAGTATTCCAATGAAAATGTATATCTTTTGCAAGTAATTTGAATAATGGAAAAGCTATTTTACTAAAATTTTCAATGAATATTCGGTAATAGCCTGCATATCCAAGAAAACTTATCACATCCTTTTGGCTGATTGGTTCCGGTAGATTTACAATGATTTGTATTTTTGCAGGATCCACTGTAATTCCTGATGATGAAATATGATGACCCAATACTATTGCTTCAGTTAACATCATAAAACATTTTTCATTGCTAAGGGACAAATTTGTTTCTATGCATCTTATTAAGACTTTTTCCAAAATTTTCAAGGATTTATCAAAAGAATCATCATGCACAGAGAAATCATCCATATATACCTCTACACATTCATGTACTAAATCAACAAAAATGGCTAGGAATGCTCTTTGAAAAGTAGCTGGAGCATTACATAAACCAAAAGGTAATACCTTATAAGAATATGTACCCCAAGGGCATGTAAAAGTAGTTTTTTCCTGATCTTCTAATGCTATATTGATTTGGTTATAGCCACTAAATCCATCTAGGAAGGAAAAATATTTTTTCCCAGCTAGTGAATCTAAGACTTGATCTATGAATGGTAATGGAAAATGATCTCTAAGTGGTGCTTTGTTAAATTCTCTATAGTCTACACAAATTCTCCATTTCTCATTTTTCTTAGGTACAACAACTAATGGAGAAACCCATTGACTGTCAGAGATAGGGTATATGAATCCTACCTTTAATAATTTTTGTAATTCTTCTTTGACTACCTCTTTCAATATTGGATTCATTCTTCATTGTGGTTGTCTGAGTGGTCTTATGTTATCATCTGTGTAGATATGATGAGTGCATGTTTCAGGATGAATCCC
>ML835529.1:26910-59502 GCA_009831015.1 Picea engelmannii | reverse complement strand
TTTAACCATAGATCCTTGGCGGAAGTGCATTGTCCCATGCTCTCTTTGATAGGGCTTAAAAGTCCACTAAGAATGGTCTTTAGATTCAATGCATCATTCTTCTTTCCTTCACTTTGAGCTGCAAACTTTGACTTGTTCTTTCACGGAATTGATCCACCAATGCCTGTCTTCCAAATAGCTGCTCCCATTGTCTTCAAATACACTCTCATCTCTATTCTCCAAGTAGAATAGTTTTCCTCATAAAGGATTGGTATTTCATCATCCATTTGTGTGTCTATGGATCTCCTTCAAGCTTGTTAAGTCTTGTAGTGAAGGCCCGCTCTGGTACCAATTGTTGGACACACCTACCACACTTAGAGGGGGGGGGTGACTGAGTGTGGGGATCTTTTTCCCAAAACTTCTCTCTTACACAAAAAATCCTTAATTAACATTCAACATTTGTTCATTACTCATTGTTGTCATTTATAATCAGCTAGATGTGAATACATATCAACAACATATATCAGAAACATATCATCAACAAATCATCTCCACAAGGAACACAAAGAACACAAGATGTATGTACAATTTTTCTTTTTATTATGGACTTCAATCCGGGGGTTTTTCAGCAATAACTAAATAGAGTACAAATCTACAAGAGAACCAGCTCTATATGAAATATTCATCTTACATTATCAGCACCAACTGAGATGAGGCAACAATCCTCAACAGATATCAATCTGTTAACATAAACAAGTGCATCAACCATGCACCAACCTGTGCCAAACAACCTGTAATCAACTTGTACCATAAACAAGTGCATCCAACCATGTACCAAGTATATACCAATCAAGTGTAAAATACACATCAACAATGACTCATCAATATGTACCAACATCATCAACTATACACCTCATGTATGTGCCAACTCATCAACTGCTTGTCTCAACCATGACTAGTTTTGGATTAGTCAACAACCCCAACTTGAAATAATCATAACTTTGTACCTATAATGAATAAAGATCTGAAACTGATACACAATTTTCTTCAGTTTGTTTTGTGAAATTCCTCCAGGTGGCACTACTTGGAGCCTCTCAGAAAAGATGTTATAGCAAAAATTCTGGCTTATTCTAGAGAGCGACCTTGTAGAGCATGGCCCGCACAAAATATTCATTGAATTGATTTGAAACTGTTACACAACATCCTAAATTTTTTACCCTAACCACAACATTTGGTCTCACTGAATTTGGATCTGTTATGAAGAAGTTATGACATTTTTACCCGAAACCCCTGTTTTTGACTAGTTTCAGGACTAGCCACAAACCCTATTTTCCACGGAGTGTAACTCCCAAACTACGATGACCCACAAGATGATTTTTTTATCAAAGATACTTGGCTATGTTTTTTCAATGGCATAGAAATTTCATGGTCTGAAGCATTATAGAAAAAAATTTATAGTGAAAATGGTGAGATGGCCTGTAAATAACATACCTTAGAAAGCATCATCAAAAGAATTTATCCTCCCTTCAATTCCGATCCTCTTTTCTTCACCTTTCTTTTGAAATTCGTTTTGGATATCCTTGGTTACCTCAGTCACCTATAGATCTTCAATATGCTCAAGTGTTCCACACCAAAAATGCTCAAGAATCTCTCACAAGAAGATCTCCATCAATACTCCAAAAGATATTCTCACAAGAAACTTTCCATTGATCCACAAAAAGGATGATCTACAAGAGACCATTGCTATCTTATTTATACTTTCATCCTCTAGGTCACTTAACCCATTTTTAGGTCACTTAACTCATTTCTAGGTCACTTGCCTATTTTCCTTATTTTAGGGTTAACCACTTTCCATAAATAGAAATTTCTCCAATATTTTATCATTTAAATATTCTTTCTTGATTTTCTCATTTTACTTTATCATTTCTTGATTTTTTCACTTCTCTTTATTATTTAAATAATCCACTTTGACTTTGTCACCTTACTTTATCATTTAAATAATTATTTCTTCTTTTAGGTCACTTAACCCATTTCTACGTCACTTAATCTATTTTCTTTATTTTTAGGGTTAACCACTGTCCATAAATGGAAGGCTCTCCAATACTTTATCATTTAAATATCTCTTCTTGATTTTGTCACCTTACTTTATCATTTCTTGATTTTGTCACTTTTCTTTATTATTTAAATAATCCACCTTGACTTTGTCACTTTACTTTATCATTTAAATAATGATTTCTTCTTTTAGGTCACTTTTACTTCTTTGACCTTGGGGGCTTCAAGCCTTCATGTGGATGTCCTTCATCTTCGTAAGACCATAACTCTCAAACCATGAGGAGTTATGTGACATTCCACATACCACCGGAAATGGCATGAAAAACATTATCCATCTAAGATAGTTTCACCAACAATTTCCTTGATCTTTATCTCATTATTCCACATACAAGCATGGGTCCTCCAACCATTCTTATAGGATAACTCAATCTGTAAAGCGTCTTCCCGTGAGGGATTTCACCATAAGGGGACTACTTTGGAGTTCATCCATTTGTGCACCTTATCAATCATGATAAGACAATAATGAGTCATCTATACATTTTTCCAACAATGCATCATATACCAATGAAACCAAAATGATCCATCTTCATCATGTATCAATGACAACCCATTGATCCATCTTCATCTATGCATTCTCATCAAGGAAAATACATATTATATTACATCAATCATCAATCAATCAATCCTTTGACATCAATCAATCACTTGACATCAATCAATCAAGCCATTGGCATCAATGACAACATGATCCAACAAAAGGTTGGTTCCCATCAAAGGAAAGTATATGATCGGTACGTGGTCGTTTGGTTCAAAGTTATATTTGGCTTGGTTTTCCATGCATTTTGAGAGAGATGTCTACATATAGAAGGTCTTGGTACTTTTTAGGAGACATGGTTTGAGTGGATCTCTTGACAGTTTGGAGAAGTTATGAGTATACAGAGAGAGTCCTTGCATGATTCTAGGCCCAATAACACCTTTTGGGGCGACATGCATGAACTTTCTATTTTTAACAGTTTGGGCTCCATGCCCCAGATTCATATTCTGAGAACATATTGTGGATCCTTGCGACATTCTGAGTCTTTTGGATCTTTTCCAGGATGATTTGACACAGTTTATTGTTTTTAGCAGGTTGGGCACCAGGGCTCGCATGCCAATTCTGATTACAGATTAGGATCCCTTATGAAAAAATGAATTCAATGAGTATAAAGTCAAAGGAATTTAGACAACTTTATATTTATAGTAGTGTTTATTTTTAGACAGTGACATGTGGTGGTGTTCTCCTAGTCGTCTTGGATGATGTGGATAGTTTCCTAAAATTTAGGAGCTGGATTCTATTTTTAGAAAGTTCTATATTTAGTAGGTACGTTCATCATCCATACAGTGCCAAGTGGAACCCTCATAGGTTGAGATGTGACAAATTTACAGAGTGATGTGGCATCCACCTAGCATAGGGCACATTTTCCCAAGACTTAAGCATATAATAAATTAATTAATTAAGATTAGGGAGTCACATAACTAGGCCTAAATTTAGTTGTATATTCCTTCATATAATAACCTCTCTACTTTCCAGGCATAAACTCCATAAAATTCGCCTCCAGTTGAGTTTAAACTGCAATTTCCTAACAAATAGGGAATCCCTAAAAAATAGGACGAAATTTCTCAATCAAGGCTTCATTTTCTCACTAAATTTTCCTCACTCGACATATCTTCACTTTCCATGCATTAATTTCCTCAAATTCCTCTTAATTTGCTTTTAAACGTAAATTTCCTAAAATTTAGGAAAATCCCTAAAAAATAAGACAAATTTCCCCTTGGCTAAAAGTCACTCATTACTTAGCCAAATTTAGCATTTAAACATGCATTTAATTTCTAATTTATCCCCCCGGGCATCAACTCTCTTATTCTTTGCATGATCTAACTCTCTTTCCATTCCCTCATGCGTATTAACTCTTATTTTATTCACACACCTCTCCTATATATTGGATGGTTTTCTTTGGTTATTGGGGGGTTCATTGTAGCAGCATAGTTTCTTTCTCATTCCCCTCTCTCTTATTCTCTATTATAGTGTCTCTTCTCTAAGAAAATTAGTCATTGTACCGGTTGTAGGCTTGCCAAGTGTGGCACAATCAACTCTCTTGTAAGCTTGTTCAATAAAGCATGCGTTGGTCTTCAAACCTATTTTCTTGGTGGTACTATGGTAAATTTGTGATCTGATTTGTCATTTTATGAATTGTTCATTGTGGTTATTTCTGATCTTGCAAATATTTTTCTGCCTATTCTCAAGTCTATTATCATTTTGCTAACCATGTAGGTTCCCTCCAAATGAAAATAATCACTTTTCCTCATCGTTTTGGGCCGCTTTTACACGTTATCCAAGGCAAACAACTTGCTGATTTTTTTTGTTTTTTAACAGAGAAATCTAAATTTAGATCAACAGCAAGGCACTTCAGTGTGCCTAGGGACTCCCCCCTGTGGCTAGAAAGAACTAGACCAAATAGAGAGGGGTTTGGTCCGTGACAATTTGGGGGCCTTACTCCTTTAATTAGCCTAGTTTTTATCGTTGTATAAACACATATATCATCTTGGATTGGAGGATAAAAATTTGTGCTAACAAATTGGCTTCGTTGTCGAGGAACGACAACCTTGGTCAATGACAATCAATGATTTTTTTCTTTATTTTTTTTATTTTTTCTAACTCACCTGGAAACTCCAAATGATACAAGGATGACTCCACAGGGACTTATACTAGAAGATATTTCGGTTTCAATTCTCTCACAAAGTCTAGTTCTGAGCTTGAAAAAAACCTAACACCTTTTCTCAGAACAAGACTATTCATTAACCAAGAACTAATATCGAAGTTGGTAAGCATATGAGTTCTTAGTTAAGTTCTTTTTCAAGGAGCACTATGATGAGTGTATCTTTGACCTTTCTATCTTTCCTTTTATTTCGATTTCGAGCTAGTAGTTTGGTAGTAGTTGTGCTTTATTCCATCTGAGATTAACAATATGGATGCAACTATGAGGCCACCAATAAGGTGTATATTTTCCGCCTTTGACCCACAACGTTTTGTTGCATTCCCAAATTGTCCGCATGACTTACCTGCACATAAGTGGCTTAAACACATACCTTTGTTTGTTGGGCAATTGGGATAATCAATTGAGGAGCACTTGGATAATATTTTACAAGTGGTGAGCGATTTTGAGGTGGAACACGAGGATGTTTGTGTCGACCCTCGAGGGGGAGGCATAAGCATGGTACCAATATATTCCAGATGCCTCAATTGATGGATGGTATTCATTCCAAGGGAAGTTCATTGAGATATGGTCAGGTAAACAATATAATATTGCAACCTATGAGTTTTCCTCGATCCATGTTCTATCAGTGGTTGAGCAGGAAATCCTTATGACTTCCCAAGAGTTGCAAGGAATGTTAGCTATTCTAGAAAACTATGATGAAAATAATGCATCTTCTTTTGTTACAGTTTCCCAGAGACTACGGGGACTTTTTGATATGACAGATGAATGCTACAATAGAAACATACCAGTTCCTCTCCTTTCGATAGTCCATGCCTTGTAGGAAAAATTGGCAGTTATAGAAGAGAACATGTCATGATGTCAAATTTCAAGAGAAGAACATGTGGACGATGATTCAAGCTTAGATGATCTGGAACCAATTGTTGCACCATTTAAGTCAAAGGAAGAGTTCAAATAATATGAAGGTGAAGATTTGAATACTCAAGAGTGTTCATTGGTCCCTCCCATTAGTGAAGAAGAAAAATTTCAAGAGGAAGAACCACAGGTAAACCAACTAGAGGTTAGTTAAAAAAGGATTTCATCTGTTCCCATCCTAGTAGAGGCTTCATCCTTTCCTATTACAACAATGGTTCAAGAACCACTTCATCAGATACCATTACAGAAGGAGGAGCCACTTTTGGTTCAACCAAAGGTTGATGTCCCTTACACTCTACCTACAGGCCAACAACCAGATCTTGTTTTTCAGGGTCTTGAGATTCATCAGATCTTGAATATTAAAGTTCATCATGACTCGGTCGAGCTCAGAATGACAGAGGTATTTCAGCAAATAGATTCTAAGAGTTTTGGCTCTCATACATTCACGCTTCTTATTGTTGAAATACCATGTTCTAAATCCCAACCAATAACCTCCAATCAACTAGCAACCTTCAGTTATGCCTTCACTAGAAAATACATCAAGGTAGCTTTGGGTTATATGATATTTCATGGTTGGTCGCCTTAGAAGGTTGAATTTTTTCACCTTTGTCGTCAGACTGATCAATTGGATGCATGGCTACATTGGTCCTTTGAGTATGATGATTTAATCATCACATCTTTGAGCTAAAAATTATGGGTATAGGGTAGTTGTCTTTCTTTTCTGCATTGTCATTTCAGTATTTCCTTCTTGCTCATTTTTTTACAGTTTTAGGATAGAAATCTACATTTTTCTTGCAGTGTCTTTTCCCTTCAAATATCTACTTCAGCCTTTGTATAAGTGTCACAGATTTTTTGCCTACTTATATCAATATGTGGTCATGTCTTGTGTGTTTTTCCTTTCATGAATAAATGGTTGTCCACTAGTGTTTTTCTTGGGTCAAAATTTGAATTTCTATCTTATGCATGACGAGCCTTTATGTCTATCAATAGAGTGAGCATGGATGGGGATTTGATTTTTCATCATTCCCAAAGTATTGATCCTTTAGGATGGGTAGTTTGAGGAGACAAGAGAGAGACATCATTGCTCTTATTTTCAGAAGGTCATTTTGTATCGACTTAGACACATTACCTGCGGATGACCCAGAAGTAGAGTGCCTTGGTAGTTGTTATCCTCATTGGAAGTTATCTCACATCCGACAAGGTTGAGTATCATTGGGCCTTGATTGGATGATCCTTGACATTGTTAAACTTATGAACACCTTTCAAGATGATAGGTTTTTCTCTTACCTTAGGAACCATTTCCATTATTGGTGGTGTTCCTTCGCACTTGACATGTCTTTACATTATTGACATTTGATTTAGTGACTCTCTCCCTTGTGTCGACATTAACAGATTTACCACAGGGAGGAGTGTACAATGGGTGGTAGTAGGTAGAAAATTTGGATGAGACCCCTTGTGTTTCAGTGGGAGGTTTATGTTGATTTGACTCCATGGCCCAATGGATCAACTTTGGAATTGTGGGTCAGCTTACAAGATATCCTTGATCAGCTTACATGGTCTCTTCTTCTTCCATACAATTACAGGTGTATTCTTGGAACATATTTATTTTGTTTTCACAGAGAATCATTAGTACATATTATAGACTTCCCACGGAGCATCATTTTAGTTTTATGTACACATATATTCTTATGGTTCTCGACATCCCACAGGGGGATCCCATCCCCTTGAGTTGCCATTGTTAACCCCTATATTTTCTCACTTGAAAATATTGAGGGTTAAGAGCCAGCATGCACTATTTTGGTTGGAATTTTAAGATTCTCCCAGATTTTAGCACTTGTGGTTAGTAGAGATTGGTTCCCATCAGAGGCAAGTATATGATCGGTACATGGTCGTTTGGTTCAGAGTTAGATTTGGCTTGGTTTCCCATACATTTTGAGAGAGATGTCTACATAGAGCATGCATTGCTACTTTTTAGGAGACATGATTTGAGTGGGTCTCTTGAGATTTTGGAGTAGTTCTCATTATACAGGGAGAGTCCTTACTTGAATCTAGGCACGGTAACACTTTTATGGGCAACATGTAGGAACTTTCTATTTTTAGCAATTTGGGCTCTAGGCCCTACATTCAAATTTCGAGCACATATTGTGGGTCCTTGCGCCATTCTGAGTCTTTTGGATCTTTTTGGGATGATTTGGCATAGTTTATTGTTTTTAGCAGGTTGATCAACTTAATTCTAATTGCATATTCAGATCCCTTACGAAAAATGAGTTCAATGAGTATAAATTCAAAGGCATTCGAACAACTTTCTATTTTTAGCAGTGTTTATGTTTAGACAACGAAATGTGGTGGTGTTATCTTAGTCTCTGTGGATTATGTGTGTTGACGATTAAAATCTCAACGATGAATTCTGCCCGCAAAGGATTGCTAAAACACTATTATTTAATTATGATAATAATATAATACAAGTAGGTGGGACCCCCTTATAGACTAAGAGGCACAAGGATAGACATATTACACATATTTTGATGTTTTTATGATGTTTCCTACACAATCCTACATTTTTTATGATGCAGTCTTGGTTTCATTTGGTGTGATAATGAGTGGTTAATGCATTATTGTTGAATGTTGTTGGAAATCACTTGCGACACAGAACAATTTACATGGGTATGAAGATTGTGTTGTTTAAACGTGCTATGTTATAACCTTGTTACTAATTCACATATTGATTACTTATCCACATATGTGAAAGGGATAATTAAATGGGAGCTTGATCAAAACAAATAAAAAAAACTATGAAAAGGTTCTCAAGTTATAGAAAAAGGAAAGGAACTATGTATTAATCCTAAAGCCATGATAAAAGACTACATGCAAACTTCAAATGAAAGAATTAATGGGTACAAGTGTTAGTCCTAGTTATTATACTATGGTTTGGTTAAAGGAATATGCAATTTTGATTAAAAGTTGAAAGGAGGCACATATAGCAATGTTGATATGTGATTATTGTGTAGATTTATGGAAAAGGTTAACGTAGAGATATGAGATATCTCGAGTGGCGTACTATGCAATATATATGGTATCAGATCTTATGATGGATATGGCATTGAATTATGCATTGGTTATATGACTTGATTTTAATGGTGAATGTATTGTTAGTGGGTTGTCTCATACATGGAATTGAATGGGGACAGGTGAGGAAGCGATGTGCATTTACTGCACGTCACTCAAAACCTCCCTATCGTCGGTCATCGTAGGATTGTTGCATTGTTGCATTGTTGCTCTGTTGGTTGTGAAGCTCCATGTTTTCAGGATTGGCAAGGGAAAACCTGATTGGTTCACCATTGAAACAATTTTCTCACAGGTCTTTCTCTGAACTTTCCATCCATGACAAACTCTTTGTTTTATGAATCAAATGGTGGCTCAGGAATGCATGGATTCTGTGTTATCTTGAGTTTTTTTACTATGTGTAAATATGGTGTTATGTTTCTCTATGATGACTGCGAAATGTTGATAATTGTAAGAAGAGTAATGGGTATTATTGAATATAAAGGTTTCACATTGGTTATTTTCTCGGTCAGTGTTATTTTTTATGATGGTTCTCTGTGGAATAATGGTGGCAGTGGTGAAATGAAGCTCTGAGTTTGATGGTTGAGGGTTTTTAACCATCGTTCTTTGTATCATTGGTTGTCAACTCGTTTTCCCTCTCAGTCGTTTTTGTAATCTTGATCCATTCGCAGGGAAATTGTCGACTATTGGGTGCTTCTATTATATAAACCCCGAACTATAATTGATGGCCCGTTCTTTACTGTCTCTTCGCCAAAAGCTTTCCAAAGGTCTAGTCTTGGTTTACCTAAATGTTAATGCATACCTGTGTGGGTATCGAATTGATACGAGTTATGTCTTGGCATTCTTTCATAAATAATGTTGTGTGTCGTCATTGACAATTGTTGTCATAGGTTATCAACCTCTCGGGTGTTGGAAAGAACACATTATATCTCTGTGTTTTGAGTACCCTCCATTGTTTAAGTTGACCCTCATTCCTCTCTGCAAAGTGTTAGAGGCACATGTGTGCAACTAGGTTGTTTTACTCGAATTTCCTTTTTCTCTCCTTGGGTATTCACTTATGATTTTTTCAAAGGCTTAGAAGTATAAGACGAAAGACTGTATTTTTTTTAGAAGAGCATGGCTCTTTGTTTTCAAGATTACATTGTGGTTTGTGGTTGATTAATCAATGGAAAATGAATATGAGGATTTGAAAGACCATTATCTCTCTGTGTTTTAAAAAAATACAAGCAGGCTTTTGTTGCCTCTCTGCATTTATTTTTTTTAAGATCCCGACTTGGAATCTGACTGCCTTTGCCCTCCTCGGGCACCTTTTGGGGTTTGTCAATTTTTGGGTTATTAGTTTAATTATTGTGGGAGTTTGAAGAAACATGCTCCCTCGTTTATAAACCCATCCTTTTGGTTGAATCTCTATGTGGTCCTTATGTGATGAATTTGTTTAAACAAATAATAAAGAAAATGAGTGATTGCATACAGTCGAGAGCTGTCTTTCTATTTGTTTATGGTCTCGATCACTGTGTTTAATCTAGAATGATCTTGATTGCATAAGAAGACACATGTGTGAGTTTTACTAAGCCCGATCAGGGTTCTGGCAAGTTAAAAGAGGTGCATGTGTGTCAATTTAGTTTTGTTCGCTTCATATATGATATGGTTCTATGGGAATCATTGTGAAGACTATCATTTGTTTTTAAAAGAAGTTTACATATGTTGATGCACACAAAAAAATATCTCAAGGTTCCAATTTTTTTTTAGTTGGTTGTTGTTGTCGATTCAAGATTGTATCTATTATATGATTGAAGACCTTGTGTTATTATTGGTCCATCGTGTATGCTCTTAAGTCTGTATGTGATTGAAAAGACACCTGTTTATACTAAATCGGTCCCGATTGTTGATTAGAGAATAATGACTGTTGATTGTTTATCATGGTGCATTATTGATTATCACGGATAAATGTTGGGAATAATATAATGAGAATTGATGTGCATGTTTTGTTTATTTTTAAAAGAAGAGATCAATGTTAGTATATACCGTATTGTCGAATGGAAGATGTTTATATAAGTTATAATGCATAGAATTTTATAAAATAATGATTTCTGGGAAATTTAATTATTATTGAGACAACAAGCAGTTGTATACAATTGAGGAACAATGAATGTTTTGGTCTTGGAAGTGGATGTTTTTTGGATGCAAATTTGAAACAGAGTTATGCTAGTTGATTGATTTGATTTATTTTATGAACAATATCCATCTAAGTCCCTTTTATTTTCTCACTTTCGCTCATTACAAATCTCCTCATGATCCCAAATTCATTTTTCACTCCCTGTTCACTAAAATTAAATTAAAAATCTATATGACAACGATTAAAAAATAACACATAGATAGATGACAACTAATATGTTTTGATTTTGTTGCAAAATCAATTGTTTAATGAATTTTTTAGTAGTAATCGTGTTCGTATTCCCTTCATTTTCTTACTTTTTCTCTCAATACAATACCCTCAGATATCCCTGAACCCTAATTCACCCCCTACTCATTGGCAATTATTAAATGAATTTTATGGATTAGATTGCATGGGTTTGATGTGATAGTTAAGCCAAACTTTGTTTCATATTAAGAGAATGGAATGTATGGTCTATTTAAAAATCTAGTTACTAATAATTGTTGCATACAGGATGAGCTTCTTCAACAGAGGAATTCATGGCCGAATTAATAGGGGTAGAGGAAATTGGAACAAAGGGCCTAGAAGGCCCATATTCTCAATACATTTCGATGCAGATCCTCAAGAGTTAAACCAGCTCTTTCAAGCTGGATTTTTTAATTGGATTGGACAAGGGGTAGTCCATCATAGACCAGAGAGGCCTCCCTTCCAACCCTAACATGTCCCCGGTATCATTGTTCCCACTCATGTTTTGTCGCAACCTGAAGTTCCCGAGAACGACGGATGGCAGGAGATTGTTCACCCAACAGTCTCCCACCATCGTGGCTAGCCAAATTTGTCTTTACCTGCTCCTCCTCCACCTGTTAACCCAAATGTCCATATTTACCCTGCACACTCACCTATACAATCCTCCCATGTGAGAAAAATACTCAAAATTGAATCCCACCACATACATGACAAAGGAAAAGTTGATGTTGCCCCCTCCTCTCCCTCAAGTGATTCAGCCAAATCTGTATCATCACGTATGCACTTAAGAGATGATTGTTCCCATGTCCTCAGTGAGATAAAGCCTCAACGTTCTACACAACCTATAAGGCTAATTCAAGGAAGTCAAAACGGGATAGCAGCAACAAAGTAAAAATTGCCTCTCAAAGTGGCAAATACGGTTTTTGATTATGTTTTATTATTGTTTTATGGAGGATAGTGGATTGTTGAATGTTTTGGACAACAAACTATTCTTGGATATTTTGGATATTATATGTTTGGATATGATTTGAAATATCATTGATATTTAATTTTCAAATTATGGAAATGATTATGGGAGCCACAAGGAGGGATGTGTTTGATTTATTGTCTAGTTATGTTTATTTTTGTTAAGAGATTAAAGGGAGTCACAAGGGGTCTCACCTAATAGTTATTATTTATTAAAATACCCTTATTATTATTATTATTATTAATTCTTCTCCCAAACTAAAAGTTAGTTGAGTTTCAGTTAACTTAACTAAATGAAGTAGTTGAACTACTTCAACTAATTTGGAATGCACAAAAGTCAAATGAGAAGGAAGAACAAGGGGAGAATAGAAGGAGAAAGCATACTAAGGTTTGATCTTAAGTTTTATTGAGATAGTTTGGTTTTCATTCATTCTCCAATTCATCAAAGGCCTAATTCTTTCTTATGACAGCAGGGTCCTATTGTAGACAACAAGGTTCAAAGATGAATCATATCATTCAGATGCTTGTTTTAAGAGGTGTTGATCTATATTTGATAGTCTGTGTAGATTTTTTTGTTTATGAATTGAATTTAATGACTGATAAAGGATATTGTGCAGAGTCAAGTGGGAAGCAGTCTATGGAAAGCTAATCCAAATTTTAAAGTTCAATTTTTTCTTCTTGTCAAAGTACTTTTGTATATTTTTCATTGAGAATATCTAAGTTTGACCTTGGTCCATGCCCCCCACAGGGATTTTGTAAAGAGAACAATTCTTCTGATTTCTTGGAATGAAATAAAGCGATTGCTATTCTGTCTCATCTGTGTTCATATGTGACTTGGTATTTTTTCTTTTGATCTCCACATTTTCTTTCGCAGTCTGATATATTTAGAAAATTGTATAAAAAATGTTATATTTTTCAACAATATTTTATTCAAAAAATGAGCCCAAGCCCTTGTAATTAATACTTGTGGATTGGGAACACTTTTGAGACTATAAACATAGGGTAACATTCCTGACTATATTTTCTTAGCCAAGCAAGATTCAAAAATGCTTGAGTAAGATAATTTCATATCTTTTCCTCAACATTTTTTTGGCAACGATACTGGGGAGATCTTCCATATCTCTCTAGTTGATTTTATACTTGTTTTTCATTGAATATATTTATATTTATGATATCTTGTCTTTGATTGTTTCATTTCTTCATGACTGTACCTATTGCAAGGCAACCCAATATTGAACTCGGTCTTAAAGATCAAACCAACATTTCTTTAACCTTGTTTAATACCATCTTAGAGACTGTTAATACCCGGGTTGAGCTTGAATTCTCATGGGAAACAGTTGAAGAAGACATAAGTTTTCAAGAACGTTGGGAAGCTAGGAAAAGACAACCTAGGAATCATCTTTAGCTTTATTTTTCCTACAGTTTGGTTCTTCTTTTCATTTCCTTAAACCTTCGTATCTATAGGAGAGAAAAGGTTTATCTCCTGAGATTAATCCTATTATTGAAATAGGAAGAAGAAACATTGTTTTCTCAACCCAACAAATTACTCTAAGAAGAACTTTGTCTTATTCATCCAGTTCGTATTTCTCTCCCTTATCTATCGTTCACAAGATGGCATCTAGTGGTGGCTCGGGGGGCACTAGAGGTGCTTCTTCATCTCAACCTTCAAACTCGTCAATTATTGGTAGCTTATATAGTCACCAAGTCCCTTTTCAATCCACTACAAACCCAGCCAAAGTCATTAAAAAGTATGGTTTTTTTCAGTTTAAAGAGGATGCTACAACTACTATGTGGCATGTTTCCTCCCCTCTTAACCTAGCACCTGCTACTCATCCACTTCCTAGATTCAAAGAGAATCTCCCTAGGTTTTCATGGAATAACACAGTCACTATGAATGAACACTTGGTATCATTTTCTAATGCCTGTCACAACATAGGAGCCAATGACAACACCACTTGTATTCGCTTATTTGTGAATTCCCTTCAAGGGAAGGTTGCAGCCAATTTCTTTGACCTTCCTCTTAATATTCTTTATACTTGGGAGGAGTTAGTCTATTGGTTCAAATCTACCTATGGGAAATCCAAAAGCCCAGCTGAGCAGTTACGAGAGTACAATAACATCACTTATAAGGATGGTGAAACTATCAAGTCCTTAAACTTGTGTTTCACCAAATTATACAACCAAATCCCTGAACTCATTCACCCTCAAAACCAAGCCGCTTTCATGCATTATTATAATGCATTACCTTCCCCCTATTTTCATAGGCTTGAGGAAAATGCTATTGATAATCTTGGTTCCGCTCTTTATACTTATTTAGAGTATGAAGAACAACTCGAAAGAATAGATCTTCCTAAGGGAGACTTAGTTAAACAGAAAAATATGTCCGCCCTCTTACAGCTTTTACAAGACATGAATAATCGAATGATAGCGTATGAGCGAAAAGGAAATGTCTCATCTCTTACCCCTGGGGCCTCATCTTTTTCTTCACCACATTTAAAGACTCTTAATGAAAATAACTTTCAACCTAAATCTATCATGCCTCGTAGTTGGTGTAAATTTTGTGAGGAACACCATGAGGAAAGTACATGTGAAGTAAAGAAGAGTGTCAGAGATAAAATATTTGGTAAAATACCTGAAACTACCATTGTTTTTCTAGACTTTGTAGAGCAAGAGGATGTTATGATCATAAATACTAGGAATAAATCATATTCTCAAAAAGGTAAATATGATCCTCCTCCCAGTTCTTCCAACCCTAGCTCATCTTCACCAGCTGCTATTGTTCAGGTTTCTAAAACTCCTAACAGTCAAGGAACTACCTCCCCTATTCCCTCTTTCAAATATAACATTCTCAATCAATTGGCTAATATAAAAGAAGATGCTACCCTTCTAGACATGGTTGTTGTCCTTGAGCAAGAAAAGCATATGAAAAATTTTATAGAAGGAAAATTTTCCATTGTTGCCAACCTCTCTGAAGAGGTAGAAAAAGAGGAATCAACTATAAATAAAGTAGGTGTACATAAATTTAGGTACCCTGTAAAAACACCCTCATTTTATATTTTTGTAAAGATTATGGACAATATTGCCCATTGTTGTCTCATTGACGGCGGTTCATGCCCAAGTGTAATGTCAAAAATTATTATGGAAGAGCTAGGATTGTCTTATTCAAATGAAAAGGCCAGAAGCATGCTCTCTTATAATAGTTTACAACAAACGACCATAGGTGAAATCAAGGACGTGACCTTGGTTTTGTGTGCACACCGTGAAATAAGGACAACCCTTAATATTCAAGTAATAGATATGCCAGTGAGTAATTACTCAATCGTCTTAGGAAGCGATTGGCAAGCTTTGATGGGTGGATACCTCTCACTCGACGGGACACACTTATCCATTCATCAGAATGGTAAACACATCATAGTCTTAAGGGAGGAGAGAATTTCACCTTATATAAAAATCATCCCATAGCCTAATGTGAATTATATCGAAGAGGACCTAGGAGTGTACTCCATCTTTGCTAATGAAGATAACACTCCCTTGGAAAAAATTGACATAGAGGATGGGATGTGTCATATGCACTTTGATGGTTCGTGCTCCAATGAAGGAAACAAAGTTGGTATTATCTTGTACTCTCATGTGGGTAAAATTCATAAATTTTCCTATAAGTTAGAGTTTTCTTGCACAAACAATGTCACTGAATTTGAAGCGTTACTGTTAGGCATTAAAAATGCCTATAATCTAGGTTTCGGTCACCTTACAGTTTTTGGGGATTCTAAACTTGTTGTAAACCTTGTACGTAAGATATATTCTCCTAGAAACAAGTTAATGAAACTTTACACCCAAACTATTTGGGAACTGATTTCGAACTTGTTATCTTACAACATCACTTATGTTAAAAGGGAATTGAATTCAATGGCTGACAGGTTAGCTATTTTTGCAGCCTCTCCTACTCGGCAACTTCTGCCACAATAGCTTGATTGCACCTTTCAATCTTTGTATCATCTGCATATCCCGAACAATACAGAGTCATGGTAGGTCTTCCCTAGTGATGAGAGCATATGTGCTTTCATTCAAAATGAACCTTATAAGCCTAAGGAAATTATATCAATAGAAGATAACAAAATTCCTAAGGGCTTGAATCCTCTAGAAAGTTCATTTTCATCGAGTGATGTAGGCAACAAAGAAAAACATAAAGAAGAGGAGTCGAAAAGGAAAGTGGGTGAAACCATTTCCTTAAACATTGGAACACTCAAGTCTCCAAAAAACGTTAAAATATGTTCCCAATGTTCTGATGAAGAAAAATTGAAGTTCACTAAGTTGCTTGGTGAATTTCAAGATGTTTTTGCTTGGTATTATGAGGATCTTTGTGGTTTTTATCATACTATTATACAACATGCCATCCCTAACAAGGAAGGAATAAAACTAGTTAGACAAAAACAGAGACCCATTAACCCTGCACTGGAAGCAACCATTCGGAAGGAGTTGGAAAAACTCTTGAACGTTGGGATAATTTTTCCTGTTAAGTACTCTGAGTGGGTTTCTAATTTGGTTCCCGTCCAAAAAGCAACAGGTCAGATCAGATAATGCGTTTATTTTCTCACATTGAATAGGGCCAACGTTAAAGACCATTTTCCTTTTCCTAATATGGAAATGATTTTGCAGCAAGTTGCAGGGTCACAGATGATGTCCTTACTTGACGGTTTTTCTGGTTATAATCAAATCAAAGTGAAAAGGGAAAATAGATTTAAAACCACTTTTATTACTCATTGGGGCACTTTCTCTTATGAATGTATGTCTTTTGGCTTATCTAATGCAGGTGCCACTTTTCAAAGAGCTATGCAAATAGCTTTTGACGATTTGATCTGTAAAATTATTCAAATTTATCTTAATAACTTAACTGTGTATTCTAAAAAATGATCAGATCATTTCAGTCATCTTAGAAAGATTCTCATGCGATGCAAAAAAATTGGCATTTCTTTAAATCCTTCTAAGTCTATTTTTGACGTTACCAAGGGAAAGCTCCTTGGGCACATTGTCTCAGATTCAGGAATAAGCATAGATACCGAAAGGATTACTTCTATCATAAATCTTCCTTCTCCTACTTCCAAAAATGAGGTTCAAGCTTTTATGGGTGTTGTTAACTTCATTCATAGGTTTGTTCCTGATTTTGATGTAATGGTCAAGCCAATTCACAATCTCCTTACGAAAAATCATTCCTTTTCTTGGACAGATAAGGTCGAAAATGCTTTCATAGGGATCAAGAAAGAAATTAGTTCCACACCGGTTTTGGCGAAGCTAGATTTTGAGAAAGAATTTATGATATACACTAATGCCACAGAGGAAGAATTTTTTGTTATCCTCCTTCAATGTGATGACCAAGGTAATGAAAAAACAGTGTCTTACATGAGTCAAAGCTTGTTTGATTATGAGTTTAAATATTCTTTTATTGAAAAGCATGCTTTCTCTCTTGTTAAAGTTGTTGAAAAATTTCGCCACTTCATCTTAGGTAAGCATACCCTGGTAAAAGTCCCTTTACCTGCTGTCAAGTTTTTACTCTCACAAACTTATCTTTCAGAAAATCTTTCACATTGGCTTGCCAACATTCAAGAGCATGATCTAACCATCATGACTTCTAAAACTATCAAGGGATGTGACTTAGCCCTTCACTTAGCTCAGCATGCTGAAATGAGTGAAGAAATTGATGAACAAGATAGCTCTCTATCAACACTGTTTTACATTGACAATCAAATCCTTCCCGTGTCTTAACATCCTTGGTATAAAGATTTGGTTTACTACTTGCAAAATCAAAGATGTCCAGATAACTTAGACACTCATCAAAGAAGAAGGCTCCACCTCGAATATGCTAGATATGTCATTATAAGAGACTTCTTGTTTAGAATATATGCCAATGGTATGTTACTTTGTTGTGTGAACAATGAGGAAGCACAAAAATTGTTGCAAGAAACTCATGGTTCTTCGAATTCTGTTATTCATATAGAAGGTCACTTTTCTGCTAAAACCACTACTTTTAGGATTATTAGGAAAGGGTACTATTAGCCTTCAATATTTCATAATTCTTATACTTTTTCGAGATCTTGTGACAAGTGCCAAAAAATTGTTGGGAAAGAAAGTCTCTTTGCTAAGCCTTTACAACATGTCCTCCCTGACTTTCCTTTTTCAAAATGGGTTTTGGACTTTATTGGTCCTATTAATCCTCCATCTTCAACAGGGAAAGTATTTATCTTGACATCCATAGACTATTTTACGAAATGGACTGAAGTTGTGCCTCTCAAACATTCACAGGATGAGCAAGTGATTTATTTTCTTGAAACTAATATTTTTTCCAGATTTGGACTTCCTTTGGAAATTATTACAGATAATGGTCCCACCTTTATTTTTGCTAAGTTGACCCAATTTTTAGCTAAGTTGGGGGTTAAACATTTTACCTCATTATCTTATTATCCCCAAGGTAATGGGTAGGCCGAGTCTACCAACAAGAATCTGGTAAGAATTATCAAGAGGTTCATTGAAGATAAGCCTCGTCAATGGCACACTCTCCTCACTTACGCCCTTTGGGAAAATTGCACTACCACCAAAGTGAGCAATGGTTGCACTCATTTCCAGCTTGTTTATGGTCAATAATCCATTCTTCCTACCGAGCTGGAACTTTCCTCTCTAAGGTTAATGCTACAGGTCAAAGAATTAAATTCTTCTGATGTTTCTCAAAGAATGAATTCACTTTTGTCTTTAGAGGAGCAAAGGACGTTTGCCTTGGATAATATAAAGAGAAGACAACAGACTGTTAAAATATATTTCAACAAAAGTATCAATGCTGTCAGATTTAAAGTCAATGAGAAGGTATTTTTGTGGGATTCAACTCATGCTAATAGAGGAAGGCATTCAAAATTCCAAAAATTATGGATGGGTCCTTTTAAAATCACTTTTGTTTTGGGCACAAATTCTTACATTCTAAAGGACTTACAAGAGCAATTGTTTTCCTATAGCACTAACGGTTCCCACTTAAAACATTACGTGGAACCAACTTAAAAGTTTTAACGTTGTATGGAATGTTTTTTGTATAATAGTTTGTTTTTTTCTTCGATTCTACATTTCTGCTGTTACATTTCTGTCATTTCATTCTGTTTTTTTTTTTCAATTCTGTTTTTTTCATTTATGCTATGACATCTATTTCTATTTGTTTTTATTTGACTTCATTTCTTGTAAAAATAAAATGTTGGATCAGTTTTTCCACAATGATGTTATTTTGCAAAGTATTGTTAATCAATAACAATCAAGTTACACAGTTATCATGATGTTCCCCGTGGAAGCATAAGTGAAATTGTCATCTGCTTCAACTGTTGTTTTATAAAATAGTTGGTTTTATCCCTCTTCTGCTTTCATTTTCTTCCATCCATTTCAAGTTCCAAAAGAGCATATCATAAAAAAATTCTCCTTGAAGTCAAGAACACTTTACTATGATTAATTGAATGATTATGCTTACAGGGATAAACCCCATCATAATTAACACTTTCCATGAGTTATTCCCAAATTCCTAGTCATTTTTCCCTTAAATCTGCTCACTTCCCCCTGTGGCATAATCATTTTGATGTATATCTTCTTGATCTGATGTTACTTGTCTATGAAACTAGACATTCTGAGTTCTTAATCTATTGGAAATGGATTTCCCTGTGGAGTCTTTAGTTTTTTGATGATTAAAATTGCAACGATGAATTCCACCCACAAAAGATTGCTAAAGCGTTATTATTTAATTATGATAATAATATAATACTAGTAGATGGGACCCCCTTGTAGAATAAGAGGTGCAAGGATAGACATATTACACATATTTTTTTGTTGTTATGATGTTGCCTACACACTCCTACATTTTTTATGATGCAGTCTTGGTTTCATTTGGTGTGATAATGAGTGGTTAATGCATTATTGTTTAATATTGTTGGTAATCACTTGCGACACAGAATAGTTTCCATGGATATGAGGATCATGTTGTTTACCCATGTTATAACCTTGTTACTAATTCATATATTGATTACTTATCCACATATGTGCAAGGGATAATTAAATGGGAGCTTGATCAAAACAAAGAAAAAAAACTATGAAAAGGTTCTTGAGTTATAGCAAAAGGAAACGAACTATGTATTAATCCTAAAGCCATGATAAAAGACTACATGAAAACTTCGAATGAAAGAATTAATGGGTACAAGTGTTAGTCCTAGCTATTATACTATGGTTTGGTTAAAGGAATATGCAATTTTGATTAAAAGTTGAAAGGAGGCACAAATAGCAATGTTGATATGTGATTATTGTGTGGAGTCATGGAAAAGGTTAACGTGGAGATGTAAGATATCTCGTGTGGAGCACTATGCAATATATATGGTATCAGATCTTACGATGGATATGGCATTGAATTATGTGTTGGTTATATGGCTTGATTTTAATGGTGAATGTATTGTTAGTGGGTTGTCTCGTACATGGAATTGAATGGAGCTAGGTGAGGAAGCGATGTGCATTTACTGCACATCACTCCAAACCTCCCTATCACCTATCACCCTAGCATTGTTGCATTGTTGAATTGTTGGTTGTGAAGCTTCGCATTTTCAGGATTGGCAAGGGAAAACTTGACCGGTTTACCATTGAAACGATTTTCTCAGAGGTATGGCTTTGAAATTTCCATCCATGATGGACTCTCTATTTTATGAATCAAATGGTGGCTCAAGAATGCATGGATTCTGTGTTATCTTGAGTTTTTCGACTATGTGTAAATATGGTGTTATGTTTCTCTATGATGACTGCAAAATGTTGATAATTGTAAGCAGAGTATTGGGTATTATTGAATATAAAGGTTGTGCATTGGTTATTTGCTCGGTCAGTGTTATTTTTTATGATGGTTCACTATGGAATAATGGTGACAGTGGTGAAATGAAGCACTGAGTTTGATGGTTGAGGGTTTTTAACCACCGTTCTGTGTATTAGTGGTTGTCAACTCATTTTCCCTCTCGATCGTTGTTGTAATCTTGATCCAGTTGTAGGGAAATTCTCCACTATTGGGTGCTTCTATTATCTAAACCCTGAACTATTATTGATGGCCCGTTCTTTACTGTCTCTTCACCAAAATCTTTCCAAAGGTCCAGTGTTGGTTGACCCAAATGTTAATGCAAGCCTATGTGTGTATCGAATTGATACGAGTTATATCTTGGCATTCTTTCACAAATAATGTTGTGTGTCCTCATTGTCAATTTTTGTCATAGGTTATCAACCTCCCGGGTGTTGGAAAGAAGACAGTATATCTCCATGTTTTGAGTACCCTCCAATGTTTAAGTTAATCCTCGTTCCTCTCTGAAACGTGTTAGAGGCACCTGTGTGCAACTGGGTTGTTTTACTTGAATTACCTTTTTCTCTCCTCGGGTGTTCACTTATGATTATGTTAAAGGCTTAAAAGTATAAGAAAAAACACTTTATTTTCTTTCTGCTACACCATTTTGTTGAGGATTATAGGGAGTGGTGAGATCCCTCTTAATCCTAACATCTCTACAAAATCTTCCAAAATCATTTGAAGTGTACTCTCCTCCATTGTCTGACCTGAGTTTCTTGATTTTCCTTTCAGAGAGGTTTTCTACCAAAGCTTTGAATTCCTTGAAATTTCCAAGTACTTCATCTTTTGACTTCAAGAAATAAACCCATTTTTTATGAGATTAATCATAAATAAATGACGCATAGTATACATACCCTCTTAGAGAGGTTGATGGCATTAGATCACATACCTCTTAGCAAACAAGTTCCAAAATTCCTTCTATTGTATTGTCTCTCTTTGGAAAGAGATTATTTATGTTATTTCCTTGTTCACATCCCTTTTATACATCTTCATGATCAACCTTTAGTTCTAGTAAACTTATAACTACCTTGCTCACATATGGTAAGGCTTTGTAGTTGATGTGAGCTAGCCTTCTATGCCAAAGTTCACAAGGACTTTCAATGGAGTGAGTCAAGGCTACATCTGAGTGACCCTTTAACTTGTACAAACCACCTTCTTTTATTCCAATAACAACTGCATCTTCTAGAGTTTTTCCTTTAGACCCCATAAGAACTTCACCATCTATGAATGCAACTTGAAACATTTCTTATCTAGAGAAAAAATAGATAGTAAGTTCTTTTTCAAACCTGGTACATAGAGTACATCCTTCATTCTCATCGAAGTTCCTGAATCAAGTTTGTAGGTGGATTCTCCCATTCCTTTGATTTGGTACTGATAATCATCTCCAAGTGAAAACTTTTGGGGGGAGTCCTTCTCTATAAGGTTGGATAGATTGTTCTTATGACCTTTGATGTGCTTAGAGGCAACACTATCTATGAGCCAAGTATCCTCTCCAGGTGTCACAGATCCTGATAGAGAAGAAAACAAAACATATTCTTCAATCTCTTCTTTAGCTAAATTCTTGGGTGGCTCGTCATCTTCAATTGTTGGCTCATCATGTTCAATTGTATGGGCATGATGTGTTTTTGTATTTCTCCTCTTGTATTCTTCCCTTTCGGAAGGACAATTCTTAGCAATGTATCCCATCTTATCACAATGATAACACTGGTAGGAGGAGACATATTTTCCCTTTCTTTGACATTTATGATATTTTTGGAATCTCTTTGGAGAATAATATTCTTTATGAAAGTGGGTCTCCTTTTGAAAATGAGACTTTCCTTTTCCACCCTAAGCATGAGTATCTAGGGCTTGATCTTCATCTTTTAATAGAATGGCTTCTCAGTTAGCCACTCTTGCTTCTTCTTGAATACATTCTTCCCATAAAATGTCAAATTGGAGTTTCTCTTTTCTTGTACAAATAGTTTGGATGAAGGCATCCCAAGGTCTTGTGAGACCATTAAGAGTTGTCATCATGAGTTCATGTTCATCTAAGTTGTCTCCAATTGCTTATAATTATTCCTTGAATTGAGAAACCCTAGAAAAATAGTCTTGAATTGTTTCTCCTTTTTGCATTCTTGTATTCTTGATTTGGGTTCTGAAGTTCATCTTCTGATTGATGTTCCTTCATTCATACATTCTAGTTAAGGCATCAAACATATCTTTTGGAGTATTCTTAGAAGACACTTGAGGGATCAAGCAGTCTTTAATATAGTCTGTAATTATCCTTTTAGCCTTAATCATATCCTTCTTGTACTTCTCTTTGGCTGCATTTTCTTCAAGCTCTGGTACATTTTCTTTAATGATTTTGCAAGGTCATTCTCTTCAAGAATGAGTCAAATTATGTACTTCCAGGAAAGAATTTTTTTCCACACCTTCTAACTTGTCAACAAGCTTGGTGCTTGCAGACATCTTGACTTGGAGCTAAGAAAATGACTAGAAAATGAAAGTGTTTAAAAAATGAAACCGATCTTACCAGTAGATGTGTTGGGCTGAGGTGAGTTTGTTGGAGCTGACTGGTTTTGAAAAATCCAAGTTTTACCCTCTGAAACTAGACTTGCGCACTTCTGGAATGGTGCTTCTAGTATTGGTTCTAGTTTCCTGGTTTTCTAGTACCAATCAAAACTAGGGTTTCAATTTTTGGAGAATCCAACCACTAAAAAAGTTCGCTCAAGATATCAAAAGATGCGCTTGGGTAGGGCACACTTCCCAAGGTGGTATTTGGGCAAAAATTTATCTTCAGTGAAAATCCCTAATTTTCTTGTACGACAATAAAAACATCTAGATACCCAGTGAAATATGTTCTATTCAGTAAATATTTGATACCATGTTAAGTTTTTATGGTTGTTATTAGGTTATTTCCAAATTTAATGAGCATTCAATGCATTTCCAAAACAACAGTATAAAGAGGATCAATGAAAGAAACACGATCATAAGGTACACAACATTTTATCCTGGGAAACCCTCATGGGGGAGAAAACCCAACAAAACTTCATCAATATTAGATTTCCAATACAATGCCAAGACTAAGATCAAAACACCAAAGACATACCAAGACCAAGTATGCGCCTCTCTTCTCCTTCGTTAAACTTCTTCCTACAACCGCAATTGCCTTCAAGATATGCGCACTAAATGAGCAAGTGAGTGTGTTCAAATGAGACACCATCCTCACATATAAATACAAGTTGTGAGGTGGCGCTAGGGTTGTGTCTCTTCACTTGGTGGATCCCACTTCTCCTAGAAGTGGCTAAAACCACTTTATAATTACTAGGGGCTAACTTTACAAATACCACCATACAAATACATGTTGATCAATCCACAAAAGGGGATATGATCTTATACAAGACCCAACTTGATCAATCCGCAAAATGGGATTTGATCTATACAATAATAACTCAAATATAATTAGAATATTCTTCAAAGTTACAATATTTCAACAGTGATGTGGCATCCACCTAGCATAGGGCACATTTTCCCAATACTTAAGCATATAATAAATAAATTAATTAGGATTAGGGAGTCACATAACTTGGCCTAAATTTAGCCGTATATTCCTTCATATAATCACCTATCCACTTGCCATGCACCAACTCCATAAAATTTTCCTTCAGTTGAGTTTAAACCACAATTTCCTTAAAAAATGAGAATCCCTAAAAAATAGGACAAAAATCCCCAATCAAGGCTTAATTTCCTCACTAACTTTTCCTCACTCGACATATTTTCACTTTCCATGCATTAATTTCCTCAAATTCCTCTTAATTTTCTTTTAAATGTAAATTTCCTAAAATTTAGGAAAATCCCTAAAAAATAAGATGAATTTCCTCTTAGCTAAAACTCACTCATTACTTGTCCAAATTTAACATTTAAACATGTGTTTAATTCCTAATTTATTCCCACATGCATTAAATCTCCTACTCTTCACATGAGTTAACTCTCTTTCCATTCGCTCATGCGCATTAATTCCTAAATTTCTCACTCATGCTTATTCCCTCATGTGCATTAACTCCTATTTTATTCACACTTCTCTCCTATATATTGGATGGTTTTCATTGGTTATTGGCGGGTTCATTGTAGCAACATCATAGTGTCTTTCTCATTCTCCTATATCTTCTTCTCTAGTCTAGTGGCTCTTCTCTGAGCAAAGTAGTCATTGTACTGGTTGTAGGCTTTCCAAGTGTGGCGCAATCAACTCTCTTGTAATATTGATCAATAAAGAAGTGTGTGTTTGTATTCAAACCTCTTTTCTTGGTGGTACTATAGTAAATTTGTGATCTGATTTGTCATTTTTTGAACTGTTCATTATGGTTATTTCTGATCTTCTAAATAGTTTTCTACCTCTTTTCCAGTCTATTATCATTGTGCTAACCCTGCATGTTCCCTTCAAGCGAAAATAAGCACTTTTCCTCATCCTTTTGGGTTTCTTTTATACACTGTCCAAGACGAAAAACTTGTTGATTTTTGGTTTTTTATCACTGAAAACATAATTTAGATCAGTAGCAAGGCGCTTTAATGTGCCTAGGGAATCCCCCCTGAAGCTAGCAAGAACTGGCTCAAACAGAAAGGGGTTTGGTCAGTGACAATTTGGGGGCCTTACTCCTTTAATTATCCTAGTTTTTACCGTTATCTTAAAACATATATTAGCTCGGATTGGAGGGTGGGGAAAAATCCCAAGGTTAAAATACACTCTAGAACTTAACAGTCCTGCACTCTCTCCTACCGGGGTTTACTCACTTTCCTCGTGTTACCAAAACACTTCCCCAGCAACCAAGGATACTTTGTCCAGATACCTAATGAAGATTTTGTATCTTGCTATCTTTCCATTCAAGGGTTAGGCGATTTATAGGAACATCGACATGTACTGACCTTTCTCATTCATTCATTTATAGTTATCATCATTTGTAATGAAATAAATTCCTACTTATTCCATTTTACTCATGAATTTAACATTCTCTCATTTAACCAAGTCTTCATTCATAAACATAATACAATCTATCATCATTATTAAGCATGCAATAAATGTGACAAGCAAAGACACTTATTTGTTCAATAATGATTTTAACCATCCAACTGACTAAGGGGATATGCCTTTCCACCCAATCATAGGCTATATTGAATTGTTCTTTTCTACAGCATGCCACCTTCGTGTCAGGCATTCATACCACTAGGGGACCAATTCAGCTAAATGTGAAATCAAGAAATGGTTTTGGAATGTTACTCTCCTTCTCTCCAATGGCAGCAACAAAAGTTTCCCTCTTCCCACTGAGCTCAAAACCTCCACAAATTTATCAGGTACCTTCCCAACTAGATTTCCTCTACACAAGGGAGCCCCTTCTCTGGCACACGGTCCCTTAGTGACCTCCCCTTTCTAATGTCAGTTTCTTCCCAATAAGCATCACGTCGCGGTCCTCTATTGCTCTAGTCTGGATATGGGTATTCTATGTTCCAGGGTGACCACTAAATTCTTGGTCAAGTTTCATGTTTTCCTTATAAAATATTACCAATATTCTATGCTACTCTGAGATATGCACAAGATTTCCTCTACTCATTGCACCATCTTTTGTGAGTCTACAACTCACCTTATTCACAACATGTCTATGCGTGAGTCCAGTCTTCGTGCATCTGCATCCTGGATATTTTCTATTTCACAGACTGTTGATGTTCTCTTCCTCACATGCGTCTTTTGATTCTCTCTTGTTCCTCATTCTCCCCTCTACTCGAATTATATTGTTTTTCCACCTTTTTCCTCTTCTTCCTCCATATCCTCGGGATCCCCGATGACTTATGTCAGAAGAAACATGTTATGTCAAGCTCCCATATCGAAGGTTAAAATCCAATGCATCCTTCTAGCTGAGGTCTGAGCTTCCCTTTCACTCCTCAAGTACTAAATCGATCAATAGTTATAACTGCTCGACCACCCAATCATGATCACCATAAACAAGCTCTATGGTTCCATGCAGTGCATGTAAGTTGGGTAGGTTGTGTATTCAATTTGTCCAGGTGTAGGCTAGATTATTGAGAAAGATTCATATTTTCCTCATTGAAACTTCCCAGTTCCACCTCACCAGTCCCACTCATGGTATCATCGACAATACTCAAGGCTTCCTTCCCAGTCTGTTGTTTGGTGTGTTTTCATTAATCATAAACATAATTACATTCTCCATAAATCACAATACATGGAGTCTTATCATAATTACATTCATGGGAGAAAACAGGGTGTTACATTCCCCTCCCCCTTAAAGAAACATTGTCATCGGTGTTTAAAACACCATATATATAAATGAAACAAAAATGGGTATGGCATTCTCATGAAATCTTTTAGTTCCCAAGTGGCCTCATCTGCTCCAAAGTGCTTCCATTACACCTTGACCTGCATGACGGCTTGGTTATGAATCAATGTTTCTCTCATGTCCAGGATGTATTGAGGTTCGCGTTGGAATTCTCCCTCGGGTTCCACCTGTATCACATACCAATCAATAACATTATTACAACCATGAACATGCTTATTTAATAAAGATACGTGGAACACATTGTGAGCTCTAACAGTAAGTGGCAAGGCAAGTCTATATGCCATGGGTCCCACTCTTTCCATGACTTCAAA
The DNA here is from genome assembly GCA_009831015.1 of Picea engelmannii. Lineage (NCBI taxonomy): Eukaryota > Viridiplantae > Streptophyta > Pinopsida > Pinales > Pinaceae > Picea > Picea engelmannii. The sequence continues at coordinate 31,855 of ML835529.1, read as the reverse complement.
TGATCCATAATAGTGGGTTGCTAACTTGGCACTATTTCCCATCGTTAGGGAGATTCTCTTGGACTTTACCCTAAGATACACATGATCTTCCACCTTAAACTCTTTATGAGTTCTCTTATTTTCTACATATCTATTTTGCCTATCCTAGGCTATTTTCAAATTTTTCTTTATTCCAGTCATTGCCTGCTCCATTTCCTTTAACAATTATAGTCTGAGTGTGATTTTATCTACTGGATTGTCCCAACTGATTGGAAATATGCACTTCCTTCCATATAGAGCCTTAAATGGACTCATCTTCAATGATTCATGATAACCATTGTTATAGGAAAACTCTACCAGAGGTAGATATTCTTCCCACTGTTTGGGTTTATGCATGAAATGCATCCTTAACATGTCCTATGGCAGTCTGTTCACTCTTTCGGTCTGAACATTTTTCTAAGGATGGTAGATCATGTTAAATTCTAGTTGCATCTCCAAACCTACAAACAATCCCTTCCAGAAATTCAAAGTGAACTTCGTTTCCCTATCTGAAATAATAGTCTTGGGTAGACCTTGCAATCTGAAAACTTATTTCTTAAAAATATCAACAACTTCTACAGATTTAAAAGTGTATTTAATGGGAATAAAGTGAGCTTACTTTCTCAGCTTATCCACCACTACCATGATCATTGCATCGTGTTACCTTACTATCTTTGGAAAACCAGTAATAAAATACACGGAGATTGTCTCCCATTTCCATTATGGAATTTGCAATGGTTGCAACAATCCTGTAGGGTGCTTGTGTTCAACTTTGACTTGTTGACACTCCAAACACTTGGAAATATACTCAACAATTTCTTGCTTCACTCTTTTCCAATAATACAAGTTCATTATTGATGTTATCGTCTTTTGATAACTAGGATGACCCACATAAGGTCTCTTATGAAATTCATCCATGATCAGATGTTTCAACTTTGTTGAATTAGTCACATACAACCTCTTGTTTTACAACATTAGTTCATCAGTTGAAAGTTGATATCCCTGATAATTTTAGTCATTTGGTTCTTGTTGCAATACCTCTCTTACCAGATTGAAAAAATTATCTTCTTGCAAGAAGATTATAATTATTTGTTTGATGTCAGACTCGCCTATATGTGTTGTTGTCTTCACACTTCGGTTGAGTGCATCTACTACTATGTTTTCCTTCCCTTTTATGTGTTTGATCTAAAAATAAAAATCACTAATCGACACCATCCACCTGGCCTTCCCAAAGTTTAATCGTGGTTGATCAAATAAATACTTTATACCACAAACGTCTATCATCAAGACAAACCTTCTTCCAAGCAAGTAATGCCTTCCCATGTTTAGTGCATGCACAATCGTTGCAAGCTCCAAATCATGGGTGACATACTAATGCTCATGCTCATTTAGATTTCATGAATCATAACAAAGCACTTTCCCTTCTTGCATAATAAATATACTAAGCCCTTCCTTGCAAGCATTTGTGCAAACCAAGAAATATTTCTTGGAGTTTGCAATATTTAAAACAAGGGCATTGGTCAAAAGGTGCTTCAGTTTTTGAAAGTTGGCTTCACACTCTGTTGACCATACAAATTTCTTCCTTTTCCTTTGTAATGAAGTAATAGGATGACCAATTTTGGAAAATTCCTTAATAAACCTTCTATAACATCCATCTAGTCCCATAAATGAACTTACTTATGTTACATTTTTAGGGGTGGGCTAATCCATTATTTCCTTGATCTTCTCGGGATCTATCGCCACTCCTTTTGCTAAGATTGTGTGGCCCAAATACTGGATCTCCTTCTAAAAGAAGACATGCTTGTTAAACTTGGCATATATTTGGTGATCTCTTAGCACCTATAACACCATCCTGATATATTCTTTGTGCTCTTCCTTAGTCTTAGAATACACCAGATTATCATGAACAAACACCAAGACAAACTTGTCCAAATATTTGTTGAGAACATTATTTATCAAAAACATGAAAGTAGTTGGTGTGTTAGTAAGCCCAAATGGAACTACCACAAACTTATAGTTTCCATACCTCATTCTAACAGTTGTCTTGTGGATTTCTTCATCCTTATCCCTGACTTGGTGATATCCAGATCTCAAGTCAATCTTAGAGAAAATTGCAACTCCTCTGCACTGATAAAAAAGATCATCAATTTTGGGAAATGGATACGTGTTCTTAATGGTCATCTTATTGAATTGTCGGTAATCAATGCACAATTGCAATGCATTATCCTTCTTATTTACAAACAATATAGGTGCTCTCCATGGGGATACACTTAGCCTAATATACCCTTTATCCAACATCTTCTTCAACTTCACTTTCATATTTACTAGCTCTAGCGTACTCATCCTGTAGGGTACTTTTTATGTTGGTACCGTTACGGGAAAAATATTTATTGAAAAATCAATATCTCTCTTGGGAGGAAGTCTCAATACCTCCTCTAGAAATACATATTTAAACTCCCACAACACTAGGTGATATTCGACCTTTATCTCTCTGCCTTTTCTTGCATTAGGAACTTGTATTTCATACAAGGGACATCATTTTTTATTGTATTTATTAAGTTGCAATGTTGATATCTCCCTAACTGAGACTGGCTTCCAAAGGCCTTGCAGCACCCTCATGTTACCTTCTATGTCTTCACACTCCAAGGTCCTATCATAGCAGTTCATTTTTTCCTTATGAACCGCCAACCAATCCATGCCTAACAACACATCATACGATCATAGGGGTAGGATATTCGAGGTTGCTTAAGTATACAGTCCACTAATTTCAAATGGACAAACCTTTATCACCTCTGCCACTTTCCTCCTAGTTTGTGGCCAACTAAACCAACCATGTATTTTGCATGTTTCTTTCTTTGTAAGGCATAGACTTCAACAACTTGAGGTGAGACATAATTAAGATTAGAATGAGGGTCAATCAAAATAGAAATGGATTGCTTGGAAATTATACCTTCCAACTCTACTACAAAATCTTGGTAGTTGGTTTTTCGATTCTCCACAACTACATATATTCTTGGCACACTCTTGGCCACATCATTGACCATAGTATCCTCTTGAACCCGGTAAACTCTTTTGTTTCCATATTGCATGTGAGGGGAATTTATTAATAGATGTACCTCTCCACTACCCCAACACAATAGAGGTCATTTCTTTAGTTTCTCTTCTCTTTCTCTTCCCTGCTCTGCTGGCCTATTTCCACTCTAAGATGGAAAGTTATGTTGGTGCATGCTTTTGTTCGGTTGACCAAAATGAGCACATTTCTTCATATTCTTGTATGGGGATGATTTAAATCCCTTCTTCTGGAATATGTTCTTATCTTTTCTCTTCCAATCCATAAGAGGCTCCTACCTATTCTTGGATTGTTCAAAACAACACTTAGTATTCCTAATGGTATCCTACAAGGTGTTAGGTTCATTGAACTTGATTTTGTCCTGAGAAGACTGTGGAAACCCACTGAAGAAGCATTATATCCTTGCTTTCTCATCCTTGAGGTAAGGAACATACCTCAACAATTCCAAGAATATATTGGCATAAGTGCCCATGGTAAGTTTCCCTAACTTTTGTTCATGGAATTATTTAATCTTTCCATCAAAGTATTTCTCTGATAGGTAGGCCTTCCCAAAATACTTCTCAAAATGATTCTAGGTTAGCTTGTTTTTCTTCAATCCCTTTACTTCCTTGAGGTCCTCCCACCATATGGAAGCTCCTTCATTTAGATTGAAGATGGATATCTTTGCTTTTGTATTTTCCAAGTAATTGTGTACCTGAAAAATACTTTCTCATCCACAATAGCCAAGCCTCAGCTTCTTCTCCTTTATTGATTTCTCCAACAAAGGTAGGCAGTTTAGACTTCTTGAATTCTTTTATCAGTGAACTCTGTCAATGTCTATTTTTCTTCTTCTTGGGAGCACTTGACCCAATTTCACTGCTAGACAGCTCCTCTGCAGTGGTCTCCCCACTAGATGACTCTGTGAAAATACCTCCACTAACCCTACCCTTTTTAACATCTCGTCAATGCCTTTTCTTGGAAGAACATCCTACATTACTATGGGCTAATACATGCTTCTTGTCATCCGAAGGGGTCTTCAACTTCTCTTATTTTTGTATCTCTCCATTACTAGTGGCTTGACCTTGTTGTAGATGCTTATGAATCTCTGATAAACTCTGCAGTAGCATTGCATTCAATGTTTCCTCCTTGGCTTGAGCTCTCATGAGCCTTTCATTATCTTCTTTCAGACTTCTGACAGTGGCTACCAAGTCTGGAGGGGTTTCTTTGTCCCTCCTACCATCAAACTCTTCATCTTTAAAAAGTGAGGTGCCTTCCATGCTATGTTGCACCATTCATATTTACTTCCTAATTAAAACTTCTCAATTCTACCCCACCAATCCGACTTGTGGTATCATGGCCAATACTCAAGGCTTTCTTCCTAGTGAGTTGTCTAGTGTGTTTTCATTAATCATAATCACAATTACATGCTTCATAAATCAAAATACATGGATTCTTAGCATAATTACAGCCATGGGGGGAAACATAGTGTTACAAGTATCTTATATTGATTCCCCCACCCCCTCCCCTCCCCTCTCAATATAAGCATAAGTTTAAAAATGCTTGGCTAATCAAGATTCTACACAATAATACTCTCAATCCCTTAATTTCTAGTCAATTCAATCAAACAATTTCATACATAAGCATCCATCCATATAATTGAAATGTGACGGAGTTGTGGTAGTGATCCAGGTGGATATTGGTGGCCACCCACCTATTCCAACCAGCTCCTCTTGTTTGTTTTTGTTCAACACATTCTTCTGTACTTCTTTGTAATTGTGGGTTCTACACTTTTGGGGATGTCCGAAGACCTACACATCTTCCAGGTGGATATTGGTGGCCTCTTGCCTAATCCAACTAGATTATTTTATATGTTTTCAT